>JABUQX010092489.1:7500-22748 GCA_015478945.1 Trachelipus rathkii | reverse complement strand
AGAGGGAGAGAGAGAGAGAGAGAGAGAGAGAGAGAGAGAGAGAATTATATCATCAATAAAAACAAGAGATTCGACAAAACCGCAACAAATACATATCTGTTCGTTCGAGACGTTAAATTTCCTCTCTTCTCTTCCTTCCCCTTGAAGCACTAGGTCACTTTCCTGGTGTCTGCTCGTAAGCCCGGCCAAATTGAATTTGTTGAAAACAAGACAGTCCTATATGCAAACCGTTAGCGAAAATGTAAGTGTCCATCATTTTGTTTATATTTTCTACACCACATTTTTCCCCTCAAAAATGCGGTATAGGGCATGTGTTGTAAAAGGTCTGCAACAATAATGTTGGTTTGATACTTGACCTGTTCAAATCTGATGATGTTTTTTTCATTAAATAGCAAATCATTGAGAAAGATACTGTAGGGCTTCTGTGGTTTGCTCTGCCGGTTTGGCCGTGTGGTCTGCAAGGTTTGGTGAGTTTGGTTTGTGTTTGAGCGAAATTCTTTGAGGGCTGGAGCCACCACATTATTTGAGTGGCGAAATCTTTGGGTGCCTGGAACCGGTCGGAGTCGGAGGCGAAATTTTCGAAGGACTTGTAGCCGGAGCCTGGTTGGTCGTAGACCTCCTTCCAATCAAGGTCGCCGTAACGCACATGTCTTCAATATTTTATTTCCATCACCACAGGTTACAGGTATATGTTATATAGTATATATTTAAAGTATATATAATATATATAGTATATATATAATATATAATATATAGTATATATATATATATGGTATATGTGAGCTATAGAGCATATTATGGTATATTATATTATATATATATATATATATATATATACATATATATATATAAGTTATATATATATATATATATATATATATATATATATATATATATATATATATATATATATATATATATATATATATATATATATATATTTTTTTAAAATTGAGAAGATCACCTTCAATCCTTAGATAGTTCTATAGTTTGGGACATTGAGTTAAAAGTGTTTTTTCTGATTAAGCAGATATATATATATATATATATATATATATATATATATATATATATATTTATATTTTTTTTTTTATATATATATATATATTTTTTTTTTTTATATAAAAATATGTTTATGTTGTATATATATATATATATATATTCTCTTTTTTCAGAAATATGCTTATGTTTATTTATTGTTCAAAACTAAAAAGGTTCTATACTTCTATAGGTAACTTTAATTAATTAAGTTTATTATCTTTAGAAAAATCATTCAACTAAACCAAAATCGAAAACACCTCATGTACTTGAATATTTTATTCTCTCTGAAGATAAAAGTACTTACATTTGTCAATTATGAAATAGTTAGCACAGTTAATGGGAAACAGTCAGTTCGATCATGATTTAAAGAGTTTACCAAACCACCAGTTACTTATGGAGGCCACAATACTTCTACTGGGTCCTTTAAATTAATGCGACATTTAAAAAGCTCTCATCCAAACATTGCTGGAATTGTTAAAAGAGCGTGAAGAAAAAGTTGTTCAGGACAGACCCTTATTTTTTGAAAACTCACACCAAAGTGGATACTCCTTTCATTTGTTAAAACTATCTATTTCAGGCAAATGAAAATTCTCATTAGATTTTTTTTGTAAGAGCATGATTTAAAGACATATATATATGATAATACACCTTTCAAACCTGTGAACTTCTTAGCACCTCTGTAGTGTTATCCAGAAAAATAATTAAAGAAGTTGTTACAAAATACTTTGAAAATTGTTTAATAACGCTTATTTAAAATGATGTCACTGTTACATGGGTTAAAAGTTTTCAACCATTCTTTATATTAGAGGATATGTATGTAGATAAAAACAATATTAATAATACGTTAGCAGTAAGAGATACTAAATCGCAACATTTCAGCTATTATATCCGAGAACTTGTTATTGACGTTTTAAAAGAATTCGAAATAATAAGAGGCAAGTATCTAGCTTAGTTACGGATAGCGCATCAAACATGATCAGTACGATTGAAAATTAAATAAGGACAATGAGAATGAGGAACAGGAAGCTAGTAAATATTGATTTTATTGAATGTCAAAACGAAGAAGAAATAGTTGTTTTCAGAATGAACTTGAAAAAACCATGATAAAACTATGTTCCGATGACATTAACCTTTCACAAATGAGGTGGGGAGTTCATACTTTATGTTAGCAGAGCGTGATTGTCTCCGCAATACTCATGCAGTTAATCTTACAAGCAAGGCGAAACAAACAGCAAAAGCAACGTGAATCCCAATATTAATGGAAGGTCTAAAGCGTTAAGCTGGAAAAGTTTCAATCTTAGATCAAGAGAAAAGATGGAGAAGTACATGTCTTATTGCTCGAAAGGCTTTTGCAACTAAAATACCATATTAGTATGATGCTTGCCGGTACTCCTGAACTTTCTCTCCTATAGTTAGTGGGAACAAATCAAAACACTCAAAATATTGGAATCAGGAAGTCTTGACTGCAGCACTTTTTTTTTTTTTTTTTATAGAGAATGATCTTTATCAAATTACATAAACCTAGATAGAAAGAAGAAAGAGTTGTTAACTGAAAACAAATTTATTTTTCTCGGCCATCTTTGTTGGTCCACAGTTCAGTGTCTTCCTCAGAACCGAAGATCTGATATTAAAAGCTAGGAATGATTTTTTGTGAACTAGGACTTAATATGAATAATACTTCGAAAATCTGGGTCATGATCAGAGTGAACCAAAGCAGTTTCAGGAACTCCTCAGGTATCTTGTCAGATGAAGATGTAAAAATTTAAAATTGGAGCATGCAGAAAGCAGATCTGAGAAAGACAACTTCCAGTGTGCACTTGCAATCCCAAAAATCCTAGGAAAATATAATTAGAATTCAATAATGTATTAGATGAAATAGCACAATCAAACTGAAATCAAAATTAACAGTTAATTAAAGAGATTCCTACTATCCCTAAAATTTTTAAAGATGCGGCTTACACAATTACAGCTTTCTCTCCTAGTCAAGTGAATATTGAGAGCTTATTTTCTGCTTTAAAAAGTAATAAAATTGGATCTTAGGAGATCGCTGAAGGAGGATTTTATTGAAGAAGTTTTATTTTTAAGAAAATTGTTTTGGATAAATTTATGGTGCATATGCTACGGCAGTTCAAAAAGAAATTATTTTAAAATTTAGGAAGAAAGTGAATTTTATTTTTTTTTAAATAAACAATGTTTTTAATAAAATTAAATTACATACGTTCAGGCAGCTCATAGTTCAAAGAGGAAATATTTTAAACTTTAAGGTGAAACTAAAATATAATTTTTCCGTTTTTTAAAAAAAATAAAAACTTTTTAGTAAAATTATTATACGTAAATGTTCAGGCAGTTCATCGTTCAAAGAGGAATTGTATTAAAATTTAGGAAGAAAGTGAATTTTTCTTTTTCTGTATTTCTTAAAATTCTTATTTACTATAAAATATTTTCTAAGTTTTTAATTCTAAATTAATAAAGATGTTAACAAACATTTAATTTCATCAAGCCATAAAAATTTTGTAACAGAGAATTAATGATTTCATATTTGTAAATGGAAAAGGAATTATAACTAGAGGTCGGAGCCGGAGCCGGTTGAGCCGAACAATCGGAGCCGGAGCCGGAGCCGGAGCCGGAGCCGGAGCCGAGCAATTTTAAAATGCTGGAGCCGGAGCCGGAGTCGGAGCCGGGTAATTTTAAAATGCTGGAGGGAGCCGGGTAATTTTAAAATGATGGAGCCGGAGCCGGAGTCGGAGCCGGAAAAAATTTTGCCGGCTCCGCAGCCCTGGTTATTATAATAAGATGCAATTTAATTTCTTTAATATTTATTCCTACTAAAAAAGTTAAAGAATAAAAAATAATAAATAGTTGCACACTAACTGCAAGTTGTATAAAATGGTGGTTACGCAAACCCGCAACCAGGCCACGAGCCGCCCTGATATATATATATATATAGTATATATATATATATATATATATATATATATATATATATATATATATATATATATATATATATATATATATATATATATATATATATATATATATATATATATATATATTTTTTATATATTCAATCCGTCTTACTTATATTTAAATATTCAATAAGCTTCCTTAAGTTTATCAACATACGAGATTTTTTTAAAATTTTTATTAATAATTACACATATTAAAACGAGATAAAAACATAATTATAATACTAGCTTTCGTTCCTAATTTTTTAAATGGAACCTTCTTCAAGTATGATTTCTTTACTAAATCTGGAAATTCTTCGATGTTAGTTATCTAAAATTTTAATTTTGGTTGGTTATTTTTTTGTTCAATTTTTTGTAGTATTTCGTCGAACTCATCAGTGAATTTTGGATATGATCTAATGTTATTTCGCCTTCCTGTTTATTAAAATTGTGTTTATTATGCAGTAGGACTCGACTAATCTTTTTTTTTGTTGATCATTTATATATATCAATGGTGTCATCCTTCCTATGTTAATGCTATGGTTTGAGGTTGTTCTGTGAGTAGTAAGGGCTGAATTTCTGTTGTCCTTTCTTAAGTCATAACGATGTTGCTTGGTTCTTCTTTCAAAATCGTGAGTTTCACCAACGTAAATTAGATCGCAATTGTTGCACGGGACCGTATAAATGCATTGAGTGTTTTTTCTATGTTTCTGTGTGGTAGGAAAATCTTTTTTAATGGTAGGGTATCAGATGATGTGATGGTAATGTTATTTGGTAAAATGTTTTTTATGTTTATAGGGTGTGTTTGGGGAAGGGGGAGGTAAGATTTTTGAGATTTGTCCTACTTCTCTGACAGAAAATATTCATTTTGCTTTTAAAATCAACATTACCAAAAATATCCCAGTTTTATGGCATACCTAAGGTTCATAAACAAAACACACTCCTACGCCCAATCATTTCTAACACAGACTGCGTAACCTATAAACTTTCACAATGGATTTCAAAGCAACTCTCACCACTAATAAACAACATATCACACACACATTTAAAAAAATTACGAAGACTTCATCCTAAAAACAAAAAACATTAATCCAAACACACACACACACACACACACACACACACACACATATATATATATATATATATATATATATATATATATATATATATATATATATATATATATATATATATATATATATATATATATATATATATATATATATAGTGTGTGTGTGTGTGTGAATCTGAAGAGAGTTTGAGAGGATTGGTAGAGAAATTTTGCAGGGTGTGTAAAAGGAGGGGCTTGAAAGTAAACGTAGATAAGAGTAAGGTTATGGATGTGAGTGAGGACAGTCCTCAGTGTGAAGTTATGTTAAATGGTGAGCAGCTGGAACAAGTGTCTGAGTTTAAATACTTAGGGTATATGTTGGATGAGAAGGGAACGGATGATGCAGAGTGTAGTAGGAAAGTTGTGAATGGCAGGAAGATGGCTGGTGCAATTAAATCGTTGGTGAATGTAAAGGGACTAAGTCTTGAGTGTGCTAGGGTCTTACATGAGGGTATGTTGTAACCTGTATTATTGTATAGTAGTCAGACTATGGTTTGGAATAAGAAGTATAGATCTAAAGTTCAATGCGTTCAGATGGACAATCGTAGGTGTGGGAAGAATTGATAAAATGAGGAATGAACGTATTAGAGAGTTGTGTGGTGTGAAGAAAGGGGTAAATGAGAGAATAAATGAATGTATGTTGAGTTGGTTTGGTCATGTGGAAAGGATGGAAGATAATCGGTTGGTTAAGCGGATGCATAGTAGCGAGTGTGTTGGTACCCGACCGGCTGGGAGACCGAAGAAAAAGTGGATTGAGTCAGTAAATGAATGTTTGAAGGAGAGAAATGTGAGTTTGGCAGAGGCGAGAATTAAGGTGCTTAATAGGAGTGAATGGTGGGGTTTTGTGAGGGGGTATGGTTGTGGCCCTCCTAGGCCAAGGGATGAACCCTTACATTGACGATTTACCATAGTGAGGGTCCGTCGGTCCCGTGAAGCTCTAGGGTAAATTTTCTGTCTGCGACGAGTTCTCACTAATTAATGGTACAGAGGGGGCGGTAAGGCTGGGCTTTCTTTTCGACTTTTGTCATATTCTTCTACTGCTTTTCTTTTCCGATGCATGTAACGCACCTTACTCCCAATCTTGGGAAAAAAAGTAGATGAAGAAGAAGATATATATATATATATATATATATATATATATATATATATATATAAATATATATATATATATATATATATATATATATATATATATATATATATATATATATATATATATATATATATATATATATATATATATATATATATATATATATATATATATATATATATAAAAAAAACAAATAACAGGTTTACAAAATTTATTAAATAAATTTATTTAATAAATTTTGTTTTGTAAACATGGTATTTGTGGATTTTTTCCTTCTCTAACCTCTGACATGTTTAATGTTTCCTACCATATATATATATATATATATATATATATATATATATATATATATATATATATATATATATATATATATATATATATATATATATATATATATATATATATATATATATATATATATATATATATATATATATATATATATATATATATATTTATATATATATATATATATTTTTTTTTTTACATTTATTATCTACATTTAATATAAAACGCTTGCTGCGTGTCGATTTTTTGCTTTGAATTGCGAGTCTAAATTTGAGGTACGAGCCGCCGCTAGAGATTTTCAGAGTTTATTGAAAGGAAGCACCCAGAAAAAGTTGCAACTGGTCGTGCATCGGAGCTATTTAATGACACTTGCTTAACTCATTTGCGAAACATTCTGAAAGGGTGGAAGAAACTAACTTCCTTGGACAAGTTTTTCTTGAAACGGCCTGCAAGTGTAAGTGAGGAAAGCGTGGCGAAAAAGCCAAAAACCAGTGAAGAAAATTAAGTTAAGTTCAAGTTGTCTGATATCCAATGTAAATATACACTTTATAAAACCAGTTTGTTTCTTTACATTCTCTTTTATTATGTTTTTATACAATATTTGTTATTTATAAATACTTTTTCTTATTTAAAAACACGTAACAAAAAATTTTGGGGTCTGGAACAGATTAATGGCATTTCAATTAATTTCAATGAATAAAATTGATTTGATATACGAGCAAATTGAGTTACGAACTCAGTAACTAAACGAATTAAAGTATTATAATATATATATATATATATATATATATATATATATATATATATATATATATATATATATATATATATATATATATATATATATATATATATATATATATATATATATATTTATATATATATATATATATATATATATATATATATATATATATATATATAAATATATATATATATATTATATATATATATATATATATATATATATACATATATTTATTTTATTTATTTATTTACTTCATATTTATTATTGTTATTAATATACATATATATATTATATTACATATATATATATAAATATATATATATATATATATTGTTATTATTATATAAACATATATATATAAACATATCTAAATATATATATATATGTATAATAAAATATTAATATATATGCTATTATTATTATTATATATATATATATATATAAATATAGTTATTGTTATTATTACATATATTGTTGCTATATTATATATATATAGCCTATATATACATATATTATTAATATATATATATATATTACATATTATATTATATATTATTATTATTATTATTATTATTATTATTATTATTATTATTATTATTATTAGTATGTAGGTAACTTATTATTATTATTATTATTATTATATTATTATTATTATTATTATTATATTATTATTATTATTATTATATTATTCGTACATATATATATATATATATATATATATATATATATATATATATATATATATATATATATATATATATATATATATATATATATATATATTATAAAAAATAAAAATATATTTCTATATATATATATATATAGGAGCTATAGTTATCTATATATATATATATATATATATATATATATATACTAAGGTTTGATTGCCCTTTAATTAATTCAACTGTATATTAAAACTTTTTAATTAAAACATATTAAAATATTTCACAAAACAATTAAATTAATTTAACATTACTATATAACAATAATATAATGCCCAAAATGACGGGCCCACTCTAGCTTTCGTCTGTTCTTTCTTTCAGACCTTGTTCAAGAGTAAGAGTTCATTCCATATGTAGGAAAATTTTTAAAAAGTTGGTCAAAAGTAAGACAAAATTTAATGCTAAATTATTAATTACTTTTATTTTTTGGTATATACTATATTTCCTACATATATGTTAAAATATCCAACTTTCAGGTTTATTTCGCTGTACTGGATGATTTTTTTTTTATCCCCATACTCAGACATTTACAACACACTCCTCCCTCGACCCCAGATACTCCCATTATTAAACACATCCACACTCAGTTAATCCAAAGAACGATCTCCGTATATCCAAACAACACCATACTACAAATATCTCCCACAAAACAAACTTTGGAAAATCAAACCAGAGTAATTCTGTCCCGTTTACGCTCCGGGCACCATCCCTCACTTCAGGAATAAGGAATGTAAATATAAAATTCATAATGGTCCCTCCCCCACTCGGTTAGAGATGTTTTTCTCAGATTAACGATGACACAGGGAATCTCCTACTGGACTACCGTGCCATGACGGATATCAGACACAACTTCGCCACTATTTTTTCTAGCGGATCACTGATCCCTCTCTCCTGTAGTGGCACAATATCTCGAGGTAACCCGTTTCTCGAAGGAGGGGAGCATGGGTGACATTATATATATATATATATATATATATATATATATATATATATATATATATATATATATATATATATATATATATATATATATATATATATATATATATATACTGTATATACATATATAAAGAAATCTATGGATATAAGAACGAGCATTTCAATATATTATTTATTTTCCGTTGAAATGTTCGAATTGCTACATTGTTTTAATAAAGTTTTAATTAGTTCATCTATTTAATATTAGTTTTTCTCTCTCAAGAAACTGCGCAATATTTAATTAAATAACTGTTTTTCTTCAATAATACCATTGAAAAAAAAACAAGTTATTTGTAAAAATATATCAAATAACTTGTTTTTCCTCAGTGGTAAATAATAACATTGAGGAAAAACAAGTTATTTGATATATTTTACCAAAAAACTTGTTTTTCCTCAATGATATTATTTACCTTTTAATTAGTAATAGTTGCATATTGAATATCCGCAAATGATGTAAGGAAAAATATGTGATTAACGATTCATTGTCAATACAACAATTCAACAAACAAATTTTTAGAGGAAGGGGGGGGGTAAATTGTCGAGTTTGAAGAAAAGTGATACACCCATTTATTTATATATATTTTTTTATTTTTCATTTTTTTTTTATTTCTATGATTACAGCCTGCATTTCACCATCCAGGTTATTGCTTTTTTAAAGCTTTGGTAGCATTTATATGAACTTCTTCATGACAAAATATCATTTTTAATTATATTTAGATATTTTAAAATAATGACCTTTTTAAAAAGAAACAAATTATCACGAATGTGAAATATATATATATATATATATATATATATATATATATATATATATATATATATATATATATATATATATATATATATATATATTATATATATATATATATATATATATATATATATGTGTATATATATATATATATACATGGGCGTAGGCAGGATTTCAATTAGGGGGGGGCTGAGTTATATATATATATATAGTATATATATATATATATATATATATATATATATATATATATATATATATATATATATATATATATATATATATATATATATATATATATATATATATGAGTGTGTGTGTGTGTGAGTACGCAAGATTTGACTTATGGGTTATATCACAGGATAAAAAAGTTACTTCGGTTATAAAATAAATATAATAACAGGTCTACAACAGTTGTAATTAAAAAATTTTGTGTCATTAGGTGAGTAAAAATAAAAATACCTATTTGAGAAACGTAAAGCAATATTTATGGTGGTTGGCTAGAACTGAGTCCTGAGTGGTAACTAATATTAAATCTAAACTAGCATTAGACGCCTTGGATTTTCAGCGATTTTCGCAATTACATTTGCTTCCAATTCGTTCATTTTTTCACTTACTAATTTTTATGAATACTCATCCTACATAGTCCATTAAGCCTGTCTTTCTTCATTGTTTTTCTTAGCCAAGTCTTTACTCTTCGCAGAGTGCTAAAAGACCTTTCAATGGTACTGATTGAACACGGTAGCATCATTGCAATTAATAGACAGGTTTTTGATTTGAGGAAAAAATGGGTCGGCTTCTTTAATAACTTCAGTAAGTTCCAAGTTTTTCAACTTTTGATTATCCATTTTTTTTATCCAGCCACAAGGTATACCATAAGTCAGTTACGGTATCAATTTTATTAACGTACATCTAGATCATAAAACTCTGAAAAACATTTTACTTTCTCACGCAAACTGCCTACGGGAGCGCCTAACATAAGAAACGGATGCAAATGAAAAAGATAAAATGCTGGCACTTTGTTTTCTGAAAATCTAGCCTCTAAAGAGGATGGAAGTGAGTCAAGATAAGGCACAAGTACAGAACACTTTCAATATTCAGCAGAAGTTTCAGCAGGATGATTTGCTTTATGTTGTTGAGATTGTACTTTTCTAGGTGGTGCAAGTTCTACTAAGAACTCAGCAGTAATAACGCAATTATTTGATCAGCAGTTTTGCATTGGTCTTTGACAACCTTCAAAATTCTTTGGATATGATCAGAGTACTGCTTAAGGTAAATATTTTTTGTTTGAATAATGTTAACCACTGGTTCAACTAAAGCAAAATATTTGGTTATTACGAAAGAGGTAATAATGAAATTGGGTCTTGTTACCGAATAGAATAACAGGAAAGCTGTTTTTCTTGTTTGATTGTCGCCTTCAACAATATTTTTCATATTTGTATGGAAAATATCATTACTATGATATTTTTGAGTCCAACGGGTTTCACAAAGTTTAGGCAAGGTATTTTCTTTTTAGGTTGGAGTCTCTGAAAAAGTTTGTCTTTTATTGTGGCAATAGTATTTCAAATTTCCGGAATAATGTTTAGGTCATTAATGACCAAATTAAGCCGATGGCTTACACAGTGAAAATATAATCTTTTTTTCATATTTTTCCCGCAGTTTCTTTTGAACCCTATGTTTTATCCTGCCAATGCTCTGCAGCTGTCGTACCTCTGACCAACGCATAGAATCGTCTACAAACCTTTTCTCAAAACAAATCAATCTTTTTGGCAATGGTTCAAGAACTTCAAGAACTTCAAACCCCAGAAATTCTTCTCGAACAGTCATTTTTTAAAGATCGAAAAACCTTAATGCTATAGATAATTGTTCGTTTGTTGCCTGACAAATCCGCAGTTTCATCTGCCAATATGGAGTAGATACAAAAAAAAATTTGCAACCGCGACAATCATGTTTTTTATGATAATTCCAAACAAATTGATGAGTTCATTTTGAATCATCGGAGACGTCCAGACGGGATTCTTCTGTCCTTGAATATGTTCTTTCAATTCCACCTCACCGCATTCTATTCGCAGCTTAATCAGGTCTTCAAAAATTCTCTCATGCAGGTCTTTACCTCTTAAAGGTAAGTCATGGGTTCCGCAGAAAATTATGGTCTTCAAAATTGCTGTAATATTTTTTTTATTTTCTTCAATTAGTTTTTGATGTGTTGTCTGCAGCTGAATATCAACGGGTACGCTTTCCGTGATTGATTTAACAGCTTTGGCAGCCGCCAAATGCTATCGATATACTGAGGGTTCTAGCGGAGAATAATGTCCGAAGAAGCCAGCTGTATAAAAGCACAAAGCTAGTTGACTTTAAGCCAATATGAAAAGGAAAACACATTAAAATTTAAGAAAAAATAATATAATACGTTTATAATACGTTATTAATTAGTAATTACTACTTCATTATCTATCGATTGATGTATTTTTTTCAGTTTTTCTACTAAAAAAACTTTAAAAACGTCGTCTGGCAAACATATAAGGTTCATAATTTTTTTTTTGGGGGCCCCCCCCCTGCCTACGCCCATATATATATATATATATATATATATATATATATATATATATATATATATATATATATATATATATATATATATATATATATATATATATATATATATTGTTATTAAGCTTTTACACCAAAAAATAAAGATCAATTAGTACAGATTAAAATTATTGTAAAATGCAATTCAATTAATAACTACATGAATAAAAAGTTTTGAATTTTTAAATTGTATAAAATTTAAAGTGTTTTAGTGATTTTATTGCATTATATATATATATATATATATATACAAAAAAATTATAGGAAATTATATATATATATATATATATATATATATATATATATATATATATATATATATATATATATATATATATATATATATATATATATATATATATATATATATATATATATATATATTATTTTTATTTATATATATATATATATTTATATTTATTTATATATATATATATATATATATATACCCAACAAAAAAAAATTATAGGAAACTTGCAAGATCTTACAATAAAAATTCCGTCCTATGGGGAGAAAATTATGGGGAGGCTTGTAATATCTTGTGGCGTTTTGGCATGGGTTTTAGCCGGTCCCTATGGGGAATTTTCCCATAAGATCTCGTTAAATTATTACAATCTAGTGGGGAAGGCTTATAAGTAAATTCTTGCAACTTCCTACAATTTCCCCACAAAATACCACTAAATGCTTACAATATTATTACAATATATTACAGGGGTGAAACCATCAATTTCCTACAAGTTGCTTGTTGGAATTCCTTCGCTTATATATATATATATATATATATATATATATATATATATATATATATATATATATATATATATATATATATATATATATATATATATATATATATATATATATATATTTGTTATATTTTTTATATATATATATATATATATATATATATATATATATATATATATATATATATATATATATATATATATATATATATATAAAATATATATATATATATATATATATATATATATATATATATATATATATAATCATTGTAAATATATCCAATAAGCTTGTATAAGTCCTATTTGTCGAGCTTTGAAAACTACTCTCTATATAAGTAAAATAAGCAGTTTTCATAGTATGACATAAGGCTCCATTAACCTTCCATAGAAACCTATGGCCATTTTTATATTGGTTGGTTTGTTTGCTTGCTTGAACTCGCATAGGAAATATTTAAAAAAAAAATTGAACTTATTAGTTATTTTTATTTCTGTTTGAACTAAATAAAAAAAAACGATAAAATATACAGCAAATATAAGAAATAAATTTTTTATAAATAAATATTTTAAAAAAAAATTTGCACTTATTATTATTTCTACTTGAACTAAATAATTGAAATAAAAACGATAACATATGCAGCAAATATAAGAAAAAAATATCTTCTGCATTAAAGTTAGACTTTTACATGTAATAATTTCCCATTAATTTTTAGGAAGTGATGCAAATAATTTTTGGTAGGGATGAATTTGCGATAAATGGAATATATATATATATATATATATATATATATATATATATATATATATATATATATATATATATATATATATATATTTTATATATATATATATATATATATATATATATATATATATATATATATATATATATATATATATATATAAACAGAATAATGCAGTGATACTATGTAAAATTGGTGGCCAAAATAGTTATACTGAAATTAGTAATTCTCAAAACATCCAGTCGATATTCCAAATTCTGTCATGCAAGCTGAGATTCTTGCTTTTAAATCAGCAATGTCTGTCACCTGGATATTGCACACGTTTTTGACGAATATCCAAAGAAAAAAAATACATGGTGTGATGTCAGGAAATCTAGACGGCCAAGGAATTGGACCTTCAAGGCAGTTCCACCCGTTTCAATTCCTTGGCAGCCTAGGTCTTCCGACATCCACCATGTGATTTATTTCGTTTGGGGATTCGTCAAAAATATTGTGTACAATATCCAAAGACAGACATTGCTGATTTAAAAACAAGAATCTCAGCTGCTATTCAACAAATTAATGAGGAAATGCTGGAGCGTATAAAGCAGAATTTGGAGTATCGACTGGATGTTTTGAGAATCACTAATGGTGCACATATAACACATTATATATATATATATATATATATATATATATATATATATATATATATATATATATATATATATATATATATATATATATATATATATATATATATATATATATATATAATCATCATCCACCTTCTTTCCCCAAGACAGGGGGTAAGGAGCGGGACATGCACCGGAAAGTAGAAGAATATGCTACAAGTCGAAAAGAAAACCCAGCTTTACTGCCCCCTTTATACCTATTAGTGATAACTCGTCGCAGTCAGAAAATCCACCCTAGAGCTTCAAGGAACCACGATGGGCCATCACTATGATATCTCGTCAATGTGGGGTTCATCCCTTGGCCCAGGTGGGCTACAACCATATCTCCTCACAAAACCACGCCATTCACTTCTATTATGCATCTTTCTTCTCTCCTCCAGGCATTCCTTTACTGACACAATACATTTTTTCTTCAGTCTCCCAGACGGTCGATTCCCAACACATTCACCACTATACATCCGCTTAACCAACTGAATATCCTCCATATTTTCCACATGACCAAACCATCTCAACGTACTTTCATTTATTCTCTCATTTATCCCTTTCTTCACTCCACACAACTCTCAATACGCTCATTCCTCATTTTATAAATTCTTTTCACACCTAACATACCCCTAAGATTGTCCATCTGAACACATTGTACTGTAGATCTATACCTCTTATTCCAGACCATAGTATCACTACTAAACATAAACACAGGTAACAACATACCCTCAAGTATGACCCTAGCGCATTCAAGGCTTAGTCCCTTTACATCAACCAAGAATTTAATTGAACCAGCCACCTTCCTGCCATTCACAACTTTCCTTC
>JABUQX010092489.1:0-5000 GCA_015478945.1 Trachelipus rathkii | reverse complement strand
TCACTATTTAGGCTAACTTATTATTATATATATATAATATATATTTTTATATATATTTATATATATTATTTATATATATTATATATTATAGATTATATATAATATATATATTATATTAATTATTATATAATATACTCACTATATTATATATATATTAATTATATATATATAATTATATATCTATCAAACTGCCCTCTTAATTACCTAGAAATCTAGGGTAGATAGCGGTGAACAAATATTTGCTCTAGTAATTCAAGGCTATGATAATTGAAGGCGACTATATTTAATATATATTAATATATGATATATGGTACCAACTTTTACATTAGATGCGTACTACTTATATAGATATGATATCTCGATAACTCGATTAATGATACTCCAGTGACTAGATTAGATATTATTGGAATCAGGGTATTGCATTATTGATATGTGACCATTTTTTAATTGGGAGGGCTCTCGAGTCCTCTTGCCTCTTGTGGTTTTCTTGGGTATTCCTTTTTAGGTATTTAAAAATATTTTAATATTATATATAAATAATTAATATTGATTTAGAAGCGCAAATTTTCATTATTATGTTTTTTTATACGTATTATACTCATTTGTGAATATTAAAAAAGATTATTTATATGACCTTACTTGTTCTCAATTTATATATCGTTCCTCATTTTTTATATTTTTTTTTTATTTATTATATTAATAAACATATGGATTATCTTTTCTTATAACTCTGCTGAGTAGTGTCTTTAATATTACGCTTTGTGGTTTTCCTTGTTACGTAGTCGACGCCGTTTTTTCAGTAAAGATATATATAGGTGCCAAAAACATGAATGTTTATTCAGTGCCCCTCTGAACTACTAGTAGGACTAGTTATAAATGCTTACATTAGTCTTCTAGTCTGATCTAGTTCTTTTATTTTAATAATTTAACTCAATAAACTAGAAATGTTAATATTTTTTGTATTAAATTTAGAAAATAACGTTATTAAAAAAGTAATATAATATATTAGTAATACCAATGTTTGCATTTATATTTTAAGTTTATGCAAAAATGTTCACAGCTACTATTTTAGTATATATATAATATATGTATGTTCATCTCAAACTATCTTTATGCTTAATAATACATTAAATTTTTCAGGTTTATAGATTAAATACATTAATAATTAAAATACATTTAAATGAAATTTTATTCGTGAATAAGAGGTGCGTTATGATATGTCTGATTGCAAATATTGTTATTATTCTAATATTAAATTATTCTAATTTAGTTATTAATATTAGCTTATGTGCGTCGCGATGGTAGTTTTTTTATTTTATTTGATATGTAAAATTGTGTTTGATATTGATTCGAAAGGCTCTTTGAATAATTTCTACATGAAGCTTATCGAAATTAAACTAATTTTTCTTGGAGATTCAATATATACGATAAGGTGAACTCTTATTTATTCTTACTTAGAGGATTTTTGGATTTAATGCAATTTCTTGTCAGTACCCTCTCTCTTCTCTCCTCCCCTCTACTGCTCACTCTCAATACTTCCGTCATATATAACAATCTCATCAACCTGTGATATCTCAGACACAGAGAAATATTCTTTGCTCTATATAAATCATGTTCAGTTTTATATTAACGGTATAATTAAAGGCTTAACTTCGAAAATACATTCGCTTTGCAGTCTAGGGTTCGGCCTGCTGTAATTGGCTACTCTTAAGTACTGTTCTGATATTCGCCCGTTTCTTGTATGAGGAGTGGTCGGAGGGGCTGCCATTTATAATGTATTCTATAATATTATTATATAAGTATATTAATATATATATATATTATAATATATTATATATTACTAATATATAGATATATATTATATTATATACTATTATATATATTATATTATATATTATTATATACTTAATTTATTATATAAATAATACTCTTTTTAAAGTAAAATCTCTAATACCATACAACACTACAGCATGCAGCTGGATGTAGTGTTATATTTTACTAGCAAGCTGATTTCTGAATGCCTACATACCAATCTGATCATAATATCTTATACATTTTAATAAACTCATAATTAAATTATAATAAATTTATAATTAAAGATTTTGACTATTAAAATACATTTCATAACTAGTATTATTACCTCGTATTATATATACTAGTTAACATCATTATTATTTTATTATAAATTATCTTAATTTAGCAGTAAAACTCCTATGCTGAGATAGTATACGCAGTAGAAATTCAGGTACTCTTTAATTTGTAATTTATGATAGATTGTAGTGTCGCTTATAGGGTATTTTATTTTACTTTTCTCTTGTGATGTGTAGATCATAACATCTTTCGTTTTTTTCCTAACGTTTTCGGCGCAGTATAATAGTCGATAATCCACAATGACGCGCCTTCGACAAATATTAACATATTAACATTTATTATGTTCTGTGTATGGAGTTTCTTGTTATTTATACACTCTCGCGAAAACTGCATTCGAATTTTTCTCGAGTTGAACAATAGAACTTAGTGTTGTTGTTCGATGTGACTTGCAATAAATTATCGATATATGGTTGAAAATATCTTCGCTATTTTTCGATACAATCGAAAAAAATATCAATATCGTATATATCGGTCCTCTTTTGGGGGGGCCGGGGGGGGGGGCCCCATCCCTACTTTCGTCTCTTTGTATTTAGTGCTAAAATGTTTGAAGTGAAGTGACTTAGGGCGGCCGGGGCCGGGGCTGTCTAATGTGCCGGGGCTGGGACTTGCTCTAATTTAGCCGGCCGGCGGCGGGCTGCTTACTAATTAGAATGCAAGTCATCAAAACACTGAATAATTCTTAGGATGAAATTATTAATTTCAATAATTATATTTTATTATAAAAAAGGCGATAATTTATTTAATTGAATTAATAATATTTTGAAGAATTTTTAGAATATTGTTTTCTGGATAGAGTTGTATTAAATATCATATATATTATCTATTATATTTTTATTATTTATATATATATATATATTATATTATCATAAATATTTATTATTATTATATCTATATATTTATATTATTATATTCATAAATTTGCTTGAACGCAGTAGTACGTTCGTTTATAGATAATAGGGTACATGACTGTCTTGCCATTCTACTTGGCTTGCAAAGATTACAAGCCTCATCACCCCTTCGCTATTCTTTCCATACTAATTGCACTACTTTAACATTTCTTCCTGGTATTTCTTAATTTAAACATTATCGGCAAAATTTCAATTCCCACTCATCAATACAGAGATTTTCATGTACACGTTTCATACACTATCTTTTTCACAACCAATTTCTTAGCTTATGCGTCATCCCTTTTCATTCTGTACTGTGCCCTTTACTCTAACTTCTAGGAACTATTTCAAAAAACATACATCACTGTAAAATTCCTTTTCCTTTTAGCAACTTTTTCTCTCCATTGATCACAGTTTCTTCCTACTTTTACAATTCTTTCTACAAATATTATGGCCTTCTCAATGGGTTTCTCTTATCTGCCACTTTAGAATATTTTTATGAGTCTCGTTGACACACTATTCTACCTTCTCCTTTCTAATGCCACATGGCTTCGTTATGTAGACGACGTGTTCTGGCACTTCAAATTGCATACAATTAAATTTCATTTTACACATATCCCATAACTTCTCCCTCCTATCCCTGTCACAATGAATTACTCTTACTCTTCTCTACCTTTTCTTTGTCTTTATTTCTGACACTCTCATCTTCTATTCTGTCTACTGAAAACCCACTTCTTCTCCTCTTATTATACATTGGTTTTCGACTCATACATATAACAAAAATTAGCTACACTAAATGCCCTCTATCTTAGAGCCCTTCGAGTCTGCTCTCCTTCTAATAACCAAAATTCGCCATTTTCTTTTTTCTTACCTTTAAAAATATTCTCCTTATGTCATTAATTCAGCAATTCGCAAAGCCAACAAATCTTAATGTAATCCTGAGGCCCAAAATCCGCTTTTTCTTATCTTCCATTCCTTATAGGATAAATCATCAATTAAAAAAACTTCCAACATTTTCAAAATATGGGATTCCTTTAAAAAGTTTTTAAACCCTAAAATTATACATTCAACGCAGTGCATTTATAAATTCCTTCTATGACTGTCATTGTTTACATTCGCGCGGACTAATTACTAACCCAGCGAGTTATAACATAAACTGATTTATCAAGCTCTCCTATTCAGCTTTAACAGTTCAGAGTACAGTAAGAATATGCAAGACACATAAAAAACGTAAAAAGGTTTATATAAATGAATATACCGATTTAATTCAGTTTATGGCTGTTACAAATTTCATCATCTTAAGTATATGAGAAAAGGAGATTTAATGTTCCGAATGTGGTTCTTATATATATTATCGCTGTTTAAATAGTATTTTGTTTCCTTATATAAGAGAGAATACCTCTCTCTCTCTACGTGCTTTCTATATGATATTCTTCTATATTTTCAATAATTTTTCTTATAGTGCTTAAAAGTTCGCTGGTATAATCTTCGCTGCTGTGAAGTGTTGATAAGATCTAGGGAGGGACGGCAACTGGATTAGACTCTGACCTCCTTCTTTCATTCTTAAATTACTCTTTATTCTCTCTGTTGTCTATTCGTGTTATTCCATTCGGACAATAGATGCTTAATTGTTGTCCTTAGTATGAGTCTGAAGTTATATGGTTTGTGTTTGTTTATATTTCATAATTTTATCTGTGATGTTATTATTAAAGTTATTTATTTTACATAACCCATTATGTCTTATACTATATTATATTATCTATTTATATATATATACTTATATATATATATTATATATTATATATATATATATATATATTAAATATATATACCGTATAATTATATCTTATATAATATATATAGTTATATATATATTATGTATATTAATATATTTATATTTATTATTATATATATATATTATATTATATATATTAATATATATATTATATTATATATATATAT
>JABUQX010092488.1:0-16968 GCA_015478945.1 Trachelipus rathkii | reverse complement strand
ATATTTTTTAAAATATTTTATGCGATGTTTTTTTATGGCCTTTTAAAACCATGGATTTTTATGTAGTTTTAAACCATGGTTAAACCAAGTTAAACCATCCCACCCTATATATATATTATAATATATATATAATATATATATATATAAATATATATATATATATATAATATATATATATATATATTATATATATAGTATTAATATTTTTTTAAGTAAACTTCCGAGGTTATGAAACTACGCTAGCTTTGTGAGGTTCTTGAAACACTAACGCTAGCTTTGTGAGGTTCTTGAAACACTACCTCGCTAGTTACAGTACATAATTCTACTAAATATTGCTTTATTATATAATATATATATATATATATATATATATTATTATATATATATATATACATATATATATATATATATATATATATATATATATATATATATTTCAGCCGTTTCTTTTTTTGAGGGATAGAAAAACGCTGAATTTTTTTTTTTTATCTTCATCTGATTCGTCATTATAGCTCATTTCAGAAGATATCTCTAGAGTACATCACTAAAGGCCTATAAAATATATATATGAAATTAGAAATCAAAATAAAATTACTAATAATACTTAGAAAAGAAATCTATACTAGAATACAAAAAGTCTTTAACAAAAATTAATACATAAAATAAATAATGATAATTTAATTGCATTCTTTTATATTTAAGTTATCCAAAATAAAAAACAACAAAAATTAAATCAGAATTAATAATACTTTTGTTATTTTAGACTGAAGGTAATTACATCGAAAGAATATTCAAATTTAGAATGAATAATAATAATAATAATAATAATAATAATAATATAATAATAATAATAATAATAATAATAATAATAATAATAATAATAATAATAATAATAAAATAATCATGAATATCCATTAAATAAGAATATTAATAATAATAAAGTTTAATTATTATTGTCTAAAATATTTAAAAAAAAATGGAAGGGTTTCTGTCTTAAAAATATCGCTGTCCGAATTTGCTATGATAACTATTTTCTTAGTTTTACTACTGCTACTACTACTACTACTATTAATAATAATAATAATAATAATAATAATAATAATAATAATAATAATAATAATAATAATAATAATAATAATAATAATAATAATAATAATAATAATAATAACAATCTCACACTTTTCATGAATATTCCTTGAATAATAATAATAATAATAATAATAATAATAATAATAATAATAATAATAATAATAATAATAATAATAATAATAAAAATAAAAGTTATTCCATTTCTCGATTTTTAAAATATTTTAGGAGGAGCAAATGACTGTACCTTTATTCGCATTCGTAAATAATAATAAATAATTAAATAATAATAATAATAATAATAATAATAATAATAATAATAACAAAAAAATATTTTTAATGAAAACGAAAATAGTCATAATATTTAAAGGAGTATTAGTACTTTCGGTTCATCTGATAGTACATTTTATAATAAAGATACGCACTTTTAAATGTTAAAATGTGAATATAATAGTAATATCAATAATAATTTTAAATGTTAATAACAATAATAATAATCATTTAGATGTCGCAAGAGATATTTTAAGATTATACAAAAATTATAAAAAAACTTAACTTTGTATATGAGGGCGCTGTTTAAAAAAATGTAACACTTTTTAAAATCAATTTTAAAATTGATACCGTACTTTAAAATAATAAAAATAGTTAGAATGTCAAAAAAAAAAAGAAAAAAAAATTAAATTAAAAGTAATAAATAAAAAAAATCTTACCAAAAAGAGGAGAAGGATGAAGAGCAGGACTTCCAACTATGATTTTCGAAGCGAGAGTGAAAATGAAAATCCAAAGTTGCAGTTTAAAAGATCAAATGCATAAGATAGTAAAAATAAAGATTAGATAAAGTCTTTGGTAGGAAAGTATTTGAGGCTTAAGGAACCTCAAATATAGATTAATAAAACAGAAAGCTCCAGTTTTATTTGTTCTTTAAAGATATGATAAAGTCATATCGTTAAATATATATATATACTATATTATATATATATATTATATATATATATATATTATATATACTATATATATATATATATTATATATATAATATATATATATATATATATATTTATTATATTCTCAAAGAGTACTGATTCTCTCTCTCTAACTAATATATATATATATATTATATAATTATATATTTTTTATTATATATATATATATATATATATATAATATATATATATATATATATATATATATATAATATATATATATATATATATATATATATAGAGATAATTATATATTATATATTTATATATATATATATATATATATATATATATATATATTATATATATATATATATATATAATATAATATATAGATATATAGATATATATATATTATATATATATATATATATATATATATATATATATATATAATTATATATATATATATTATATATATAATATATATATATTATATAGTCATCTTGGATAATTTGTCCTCTCATCTTATAAAAACTATTAATGTACAGTAAAACGGCAATACATTGGTGGAATGCTGTTCCAATGTCTTGCCTTGGAAATGTAAAAAAAAAAAAAAAAAATTATATCTCAAAAACTACATAGTACAGCGAAAAGGAATACATTTTTGAATCCTGTAAAATTTCACATAAGAAAATGTAAAAATAATAATAAAAAAAAAATTATTGTTAATAATTATAGTAATATGATTAGAAGGCCTATTTAGAGACCTTTTATTGGTTTCTCGATAAAATAAATAGACTTTCTATTAAATTTTGCTTTATACGGCACACTAGGGGGCTCGAGCCGACGGGGAACATAGGGGGGGACGTTTTCCATACCCCGTAGGGGAGGGGCGGAGGAACCCCCGCGACACCCAAATACCAAAGAGCGGGGGTTCCGGAGACCCTCCCCGGAGGGGGAATTGTCCTACCCCGTAGTTCCCCCGAAGGCCGGAGCCCCCGACTCCTTGCCATCGGTGCGGTATACCCTTGGGGTATTCTTTAGTAAAAAAAAAAAAAAGCAAAATTTAATAGAAAGTCTATTTATTTTATCGAGAAACCAATAAAAGGTCTCTAATAGGCCTTCTAATCATATTACTATATTTATTAACAATAATTTTTTTATTATTATTATTATTACATTTTCTTATGTGAAATTTTACCAGGATTCCAAAAATGTATTCCTTTTCGCTGTAGCTATTGTAGTTTTTGAGATATAATTTTTTTTTTTTACATTTCCAGGACCAGCATTGGACCAGAATTCCAGCAATGTATTCCGTTTTACTGTAGCATTAATAGTTTTTAAGATACATATGACGGCTATCGGAATGCTTGCTATATATATTTATATATTATATATAATATATATATAGATATATATATATCTATAGATATATAATTATATAATATATATATATATATTAAATATATATAATAAAAAATTATATATCACATATAGAATATACACATATATATAATATATATATATAGTATATATATATATATATATAATATATATATATATATATAATATATAATATATATATATTATATCTCTATAATATATATAATATATATATATATATAATATATATATATATATAATTATATATATATATATTATATATTATATTTATATAATTATAATATATATATATTCACGTTGAACAGTAATTATCTGCTTTGCATTCGTTGCCAAAGCCACCAGAAAATAACACATTTTAAAAACACTAGCCTCTCACTGCCTTCTTTCTCTAGCCTCGCATACGATTTTATGCGAGGTTATAAAAACAAGGATATTTTTATAGATTTAAAGGTGTACACGCACAACACACACACGCACTCACACTACCACACACACACACACACCACACACTCACACAAAGTGTAGCTGGAGAGGGATATTTTAAAATATAATAAATTTTCGTTGAAATCGGCGTGAGGTTTTGGGATTAATAATGTTCCACTAAATTTCCAAACCAAAAAAAAAAAAAAAAAAAAAATCGCATTTATCTATACTACTACTTGGCAACTCTTATCACCAGTATTTATTTGGAAAAAACTATTATTTGAATCAGGAAGTTGAATCAGCAAGAAGTTAAAGGGTAACTATATTTCTAAAAAAATGTTCTAATGTAACCATTTTTTTTATATGATGGTGGAACTAATTATATATCTAGCCTATGATAAACCAAATGTATAAATAAATACTTTTTTTTCGAATCAGTTAGCTGTTTCGATATTAGCTGTTAGTCTATTTTGTGGCCTCTGTTTTTAACTTTTTCTAGCCTAAAACGCTTTTTTTATAGCCTCCCACCGAGCACGAGGTTACTGGTTTCATAAAGGTATAAATTTCCCTTCTTCAGTAGAATATTAGTTATAAAGTTTACTACAATATTTACACACAAGTTATATATACGATAGATTTCAATGTGCTGAAAACTATTTCACGGAATTAAATAAATATATTTAATATAATAAATTTTACATGTAAATATCAAAGCTATGCACATTTTGCACTTCACGATATTTTAATTGAACTAAGTATCAAGTTAATGTTTCTACGCTTCACAATGTGATAATATAACACTAATAAAGATGTTAAAGTTCTCGGAACTTTTTTAAACTAAAGATTTTTAATATATGTATTATTATATATGCAGTATATAATAAAATGATTAAATGTATTTGATAAATAGCCTACAATATTTTAGTAAATATTTATTGATTTTAAACAGTTGCCAATTAGGCAATTAACCAGGGTTTTAATATTTCCAAGAAGTTGCCAGTTAGTGCATTTTCGACCTTTTCTTCCATTGGTTTCTTCATTGGTTCTTGTATTGTCTTCAAATCAGTTCAACCTACACCGGGGATAAGTGAAGACGTGCTCAAGTGAAATAAAAATATAGTAAGTATTTTGACTAGTTTTTAAATTTAAGTTTATGATATGATTGAATCAATTATATCTTTTGGTTATTAATTAGTTAAATTGTTAGAAAAAATATTTTATTTTATTTATTTATTTTAACCTCTTAAGAGAGAGTTCAAATTTGTAAAAAAATATTGTCCCAACTTTGCCGAAAACATTCTAGAAGCTTTGAGAGAAGCAAGCATACCTCTCTATTCCTTAAAGAAATTTAACTCAAATTTCAACTGGCTGGTGAAAGAACATAAGAAATAAAGGGACAGTAAAGCCGTTATCGTTTTTGTCATTTGTGCTTACGCTCGATAAAAAATGCTTACCCAGTTTTAACACGAATTTCGTGCATAAATGATCGCGATTTCGTGCTAGACTTACTTTTGTTTACAAACATTTGAAATCAGCTATTGTGATGGACCATGTGGTTTGGGAATAAACAGAAATAAAAAAAAAATAACAAATGGTTTATATTACAAATAATTAACAACTATTGTGATGGAGTTTATCAATTTGGAAGAAATTAGATTTACATCAAGTTTTATTGAATGAAACATTCATCGCTTCAAACGGACCTACCACACCGCCATCTTGTTTGCATTTTTTCGTAAGAACTTGCTTAAATTCGGCAAGCACGGGAAATAGCAACCTTAAAGAATTAAGGAAATTCTAACTTTGGTGAGCATTTTTCACGATTTTGCGCTAAGTTTAACAAAAACGAGCGCAAACTCGAGCATTCTCACGTTTCCCAAGCACAAATGCAAAAACGAAAACGTTTTAGAATACACATGGCCTACCGAGTCTAAGAAAACTCTTTAATTCTGAAAAATTTCATGACTGGCAAGTATTAAAGTTCTCGTAGCATTTATAATAGAAGCTTTCACATATTTTGATTTTTTTTGTTTTAAATGCTAACATCTGTAGTGTTGAGTTTATTATTTATTTTTTCAAAAAAATGAAAAATATTTTATTAAATGAAATAACAGAGGTGCAAGAAAAATTTTGATTTTCGTTCTTTTTGGAAAAACTCATGTAAAAGTTTTTCAAATGTAATTCTTTAAATTTAGATTCTGCTCTATTTAGTCTATATTGAATGAGAAATGCGACGCAGTTGTATGCTAAGAAGCGATCTTTTTATATCATAACCTGAACTAAGATGGCCTAAAGGCGGCCACACACATGCGTGAATTTGCCGAAATCTACTAACGATCGAACGTCGCGTTGTTGCATTTGTTTTCTCCGGCGAAGCGAACGTACATTACACACATTCGTTTACTTGCAGGGAATTATGGTTCGAGAAGTTCGAGTGGGGAAATGAATAAACATTTGTGCAAAAAAATATGGATACAGAGATTAATAACAGCTGCAACTTTTGTTTCTTTACCGTATATATATATATATATATATATATATATATATATATATATATATATATAATATATATATATATATATAATATATATATATATATATATATATATATATTATATATATAATATATTTATAATATATATATATGGACATTTTATAAGTGGTTGACTCCGTTAATATTTGGTTAGGTTAATTTAGGTTAAGTTAGTTAGTTAAGTTAGGTATTTATCAAATTTGTAATGTATTTACCCTAAAATTATTAAAATAACGATACATTAATTATTGATTTCCGCTCCTGTAGTAACCACTTATAAATAGCCATGATATATATAATATATATTAATAAGATATATATATATATTATATATATATATATATATAATAATAATAATAATAATATATATATATATAATATAATATATAATATATATAGTGGACAAAGTTACTTTACGCCCACACGGAACGGGAGCTCGGATCAAAAAAAATTCTTCCAAGTAGCATCTATGATACATAATTAGATGTTTTGTTATAGGGGCGAAATGAATTTTTTTTTTTTTTTTTTTTTTTACCCATGAGTAAGGGCGAAATTAGGTTAGGTTAGGTTAGGTCAGGTCAAAAAAACAAAATTTCATTTCGCCCAATAAAACAATCTATTTATGTAATCATTAGAGGCTACTGTGAAAATTTTTTTTTGATCCGAGCTCCCGTATCCGTGTGGGCGTTAAGTAACTTTTACATATATATATATAATATATATATATATTATATATATATATTATATATATATATATATATATATATATATATATATATATATATATATATCTCATGCGTATTTTCGTGGTCGTCCCGCGTTTCTCTGTCAAAATTTTTAGTTAAATATTTATAATGTTTAAATTTTTTAATATGTTTTTTCAAAGAAATATTTTTGTATTTTTCTCTATTTATTTTACAAGTGAAACATTTAAATTTTTACTTAACGTTCCTTCATAAGAGAAAAGTAATATATATATAGCTATATATATAATATATATATGCCGGTGTCAAAATTCGTCAAATTTATAAATACAAATATTATATATAATATATATTATATATATATAGACTGTAGACTTTCAGAAAACTTTATTTAGAACAAAACCTTCCTCATAAAATTTTGTACCCTGAAATTTGCTCATGAAAATAGATATATATGTATAATAATATATATATATATATATATATATATAGTATATATATATATATTATATATATTAATTATATTATATATATAAATTAAGGAAAATTTAACAAAAAAAAAATTAGTGGTCATTGTCTTTTATCAGCAGGAACACTGAATCCAAATGTCAAATGTATCACAAATTCCTAAATTATTTGCTACTTTATTTGGTTCCCTATTTTTCGTTCTTACCATTCATTACTTTTCCATTTTTTGGGTTTTGACCGTCACAATGAAATCATAAAAAAGATGGTTTTTTTTAACTGTTTTTGTTTTTGACTGTTTTTTTATCTTCAAAATATATTAATTATGTTATTTTCTAAAAAACTATTGAAAATATATTTATAAAACATTACAAATTACTAATTTTTATTTCTCCGCTATTATTCGTTGTTGTGATGTCACTTGAAAGAGATATATATATAATATATATATATATAATAATATATATATATATATATATATATATATATATATATAATATATTATATAGAAATATATATATATTTAATATTTAATTTTTTTTTAAAACTAATGTGAACCCCAAGGGTATACCAAAGATGGCAGATGCTCCTCGCATCCTCTTCTCTGCCTTCACAAGACTGAATCTTCTCACATACAGTGATGTGAAAGCCATTGCAAAGAACATCCAAGGTAATGCTTTCTGTCTTCTACCTGAAAATTTCCTATATGCAATGGCGAAAGATGATGAAAAACTTATCAGAAATCTTGGTCTTCAATCTATACTCCATATTAGACAAAGGTAAATTTCCAATCACTTAATATAAATATACCATAAAAACATAATAAATAAAAAATAATTAATGTAACGTTCACAATTAACTTTAAAATAAGCTTTTGCATTAAAGTTTTATCATAGAACTTTAATATCTTTGCACTTACGTTTGCAGAATGGAAGTTGATCAGAAACCTGTCAAGAGAATTCCACAGTTGAATTGGAATGCCATACACTGGTATGAATTTATCGATCTGACTGCCAATGACGTTGTAGAACCACCAACCACACGGCACTTTACCGATGCAGAGATCAAGTCATTTATTGACAGCAACATAAAACCAGATATTCCAGACTTCCCATCTCACTCTCAGAGAGTAAAATTAGTAAAGGAGGCTTCAAATCATGTGTACGGATTTGAGAATCGACACAGGTTCATCCTTACTAAAGTATTAAGCAGAAACATGCGTCAGCCATTTATGTCAAAAGGACATTATCATCAGTCATATGATAATATGTATGAATAGGTATGCAAACCTTTCAAATAACGTTTGTTTGCATTTTGGCAAAAAATACAAGGAAACTGGCAGTAAAAAAATATTTGTTTCATGTGCTGCATTAAATATGCATTTAAAAACATTATTTACAATCCTTTAAGCTTTATTCTACTTTAGAAATAAAATATGAGTAATAATATATACTTAATGTAATAAAAAACTATGATGTGTGTTGATTACAGAAACTGAGTCAAGCGAAATTAGCATTCTTTATAGGAACAATCTTTAAATGCAAATCCGCAAGCGAATATTTATCCGATCTTTCTGAAATTTTGAATGGATTCCCATTTCAGTTAGTCACAACTATTTTTACATTACGATCTTTGAAATTAGAGTATCGAACCCCACCAATATATATTATATATATATTATATATATATATATTATAATATATATATAATATATATATATATATTATATATAATATATATATATAATACTATATATATAGATATATATATAAGTATATATATATATATCTTAGGGTAGAGTAAAATATAGATCGTAAGGTAAAAGTAGTTGTGGCTAACTTGAAATGGAATCCACTCAAAATTCAGAAGGATCGCATAATATTCGCTTCCGGATTTGCATTTAAGATTATTCCTATAAAGAATGCTAATTTCGCTTGACTCAGTTTCTGTAATCAACGCTAATCATAGTTTTTTATTACATTAACTATATATTATTACTCATATTTTATTTCTAAAGTAGAATAAAGCGTAAGGGATTGTAATAATATGTTTTTAAAAGCATTTTTAAAGCTGCAACACATGAAATACATATTTTTTTACTGCCAATTTCCTTGTATTTTTTGCCAAAATGCAAACAAACATTATTTGAAAGGATTGCATACCTTTTAAAATATATCATCGTATGACTGATGATGATGCCTTTTGCTTCTTCCAGTGTTTGCGCTTGTACTTTTGTAAGGATGGACCTGTGTCGATTCTCAAATCCGTACACATGATTTGAAGCCTCCGTTACTAATTTTACACTTCTTTCAACGCTCTGAGAGTGAGATGGGAAGTCTAGAATATCTGGTTTTACGGTATGTTATTGTCAATAAATGACTTGATTTCTGCATCGGTAAAGTGGTTGGTGGTTCTACATCGTTATTGGCAGTGAGGTCGATAAATTCATACCAGTGTTTGGCATTCCAATTCAACTGTGGAATTCTCTTCACAAGTTTCTGATCAACTTCCATTCTGCAAATGTAAGCGCAAAGATATTAAAGTTCTATGATAATATTTTAATGCAAAAGCTTATTTAAAAAGTTAATTATGAACGTTACATTAATTATTATTATTTGTTATTTATTATGTCTTTATGGTATATTTATATTCAGTGATTGGAAATTTATCTTTGTCTAATATGGAGTATAGATTGAAGACCAAGATTTCTGATAAGTTTTTCATCATCTTTCGCCATTGCATATAGGAAATTTTCAGGTAGAAGACAGAAAACATTACCTTGGATTCTTCTTTGCAATGGCTTTCACATCACTGTATGTGAGAAGATTCAGTCTTGTGAAGGCAGAGAAGAGGATACGAGGAGCATCATGCAGTTTGGATGATGCCTTTATTTCGAACCACGCAGGAGCATAAACTCAGAACAGTAAATTGAACCAACTTTTACAAACAAGTTTGTTTTTTTTTTTGTCCTTTGTGTACAAACAGAGAAGCCGTATGTCAAGAGTTAACCACCTAGCATGATTCAGTGGACCAATTTTATAACCAGCCCATTTTTCGTCTTTTTACCGGACCTAATCCCCTTGCAATACTCATACAAAAGCCTTTGATCGTGACTAAGGTCTTTTAGCACTTTCTCTGGCATGTATCCATCAATAATTGGAGTTTCCAGAGCTTCAAAAATTAAATGAGGGATATCCTGGAGATTTTCTGCACATCTTTGCCCAATTGATCCACTAAAACTTTTCGGCCCAGTTGTAATATTGTCCATTTTTTCTGAAAATAGCTCTTGAATGAAGTCATTCTGATGTAATGCACAGTTCAATAATATGCAAGTTTTCTTCCAAATAATTCTTCTAGTTTAACAACTATTCCACTCTTATTGCCGGTATTAATTGCGGTATTATCAAGAAGGATAGCTTGGATACTGTCAATGCTATCATATTCCTGAAGAACATCGAATGTCTCTTGTGCAAGTACATCACCGGTGGTGCTAATAGTGGGGACTGTTCTATGGGTCAAGTAGGTGTCAGAAGATTTTCCATCTTCACTAGGGAAGGTGAGGTGATGTTCTGTTTTTTTAAAGCACGAAAATTCATCTCTACGTGAATCTATATTTTTATATGTTAGAGCAGTGATTCCCAAAGTGGTCTATATCGACCCCCAGGGGTCTTCAACAACCTACAAAGGGTCCATGAATGTTATAAAAAAATTTGGGGTCATGAGATGTAAACGGGGGTCAACGATAGTGGATCTCATTTAAGCATTGATAGTAATTTTAGAATTAAAATTAATTTATTTCATAATATTGTGTAAGTTGTAGCCATTCGCTTTTGAACTTGTAAAAACTTGTACATAATTGATATACCAGTATCATCATGTTACACGCATACGCGCAGTAGAAATTCTTGTCCATTCTTGTCTCAGAAGTTCGCGAAGACAGCGCAGTAAGATTCGTACTTGCACCGACTTGTTCAATTCGTCAGTCAATAAATACGAATGTGAGAGACAAATACGTTCATTTGTTTCCTGAGTCTTGAAAAGGAAAAGTGTTAAGAAATATTTTTTCAAAAAATATAACGTAGTTAGGCATATACAGTAAAATTAAAGTGAAATCAAATTAAATGAATCAACGTGCATTTGTTGTGAGCGCCGGAGAAAAGTAAGTACATTATTTTTTTTTTATTAAAATTTTAGTTTTTCTACTCGTAGTTTGCAAAGATAGATAAATTACGCTGATCATGACTCGAGTTTTTTTTTTATGTTGCCATGGCTTGATTTTTTGATGTTGCCATAAGCAGGTTTATTTATAATTAGGAAATCGTGAAACGTGAAGCAGTGAGGGGACAGAAGGATATTTCGCATTAGTCATGTTATAATGATTATATAATATATATATATATAATATAAATATATATATATATATATATATATATATATATATATATATATATATATTATATATATATATATATTATATATATATATATATATTTATATTTATATATATATATATATATATATATATATATTATATATATATCTATATATATATATATATATATATAATATATATATATATATATTATAATATATATATATATATTATAATATATATATAATATATAAATATAATATATATATATAATTATATATATATATATATATATATATATATGTATATTTATGTATATATATATATATATATATATATATATATATATATATATAGTATATATAATATATATATATATATATTATATATATATATATATATATATATAGTATATAATATATATATATATATATATAATATATAATATATATATATATGTTTTAGCAAAAATCAATATCAGGTAAGCAGGGGGTCTACCTAAAACCGAAAAACATATGGCAAGTCTTTACGTGAATATATATTTTTATATGTTAGAGTGTGGTGGTCGACTTTGCCATCCACACCAATACAAATGAACTACTTATTTTTTTCTGATTGTACACCTTCCCTAACAACTTTTACTTGTGCTTTGACCCTGTCTAATTTGCACTCGTCAATCACAATTTCATTGATGTCAATATCAGGTTTTAGTAGGTGTTTGATATCATGTAACAAAGCATTCGCAAGAGCTGCGCCTAGTCTTGAAGAGCATTCTCCTCGAACAAGTTCCATTGCATATCTGGGGAACTTCGTTAAATTGTAGACTCCTGACGTTATCTTTTCGGCTGTCATTCATGATCTTCCTGAATTCAAATGAAACACACATCTTTGTAGTTTGTAATATAATAAATATTGTTTTGGTCGAATATATTGATTTATTAGTTACTGTATTTAACCTAAGATGAAAGAAAATATTACAAAAAAAACTTACCTCGCATTTAGATCCTTCTATATGTTCAGGTGACTCAGCAATCATGGAAGATCCTGGTAGCTGCTCAACCTGTTCTTGAGTAGGTTCTTGTCCCTGCTTATGTTTAGTCCTTCTTTGACGTTTGACAGCGGCTTTATCCACTGAAGACAACTGATATGTTCCCTTGGGTCCTATTTTAGATTTCTGATCCAGTAGGTATGTTCTGTCTTCACGTGGTACCTTTGCATCTCGAGAGCAAACACATATAATATGTTCTTGAACACAGTGGTCAATCGTACAGAGTACGCTTGAATCACTTTCAAGGTACTTTATTCAGGGAACAGTGACATGCAGATATATCGAAAAGCCTATTCAATATTGCATCTAGATTGTTTTTTGCACGTGTTTTACAATGCTGCAATTAATATCTTTCACAAGAATAAGACGGTCTTTTATTTTTTTTATCTATGGATTTATCAGTAATCACAGGTAGTCTTGGATTCACTGTAGACCAAACATATTTTATATCCTTTTTAATTTGCTGAACAGCCACTGATATATCACAGCTAGGGTTCACATGAGTAAGGTGATAATAATACTGAATAATCTGCCTGTAAGTACATGGTTCAGTCATTATTAATTCACATGGACCACCACCATACTTTACCTTAACTAAGTTTCTGGTTAGAGGTCTAGGGTGAATATTTGGCATTTTTATGATTTTAATATAAATGAAACAAAGTCTCAACAATTTATGATAAAAAAACTTATGCTATTTGAACAGGACGTAAAGCCTATGATATATATATATATATATATATAATATATATATATATATATATATATATATATATATATATATATATATATATATATATATATATATATATATATATTATATATATATATATATATATATATATATATATATTATATATATAAAAAATTAAGGAGAGCACATCACATCACTTCCTTATTTGAGTTTGTAACCACTTTACAACTGCCTCAGCATTATCGCACATATGTACAAAATCTTTGGCATGATTATGTGACACATTTTTGAAAGATTTTCGATGATTCTAATGATTTAAACACGATTTTTTGATGAGTCGCTATGACGGAGATTTGAGGGAGGAGATGCACGGTTAAGTTGGAGTATTGGGGGTCAAATCCGCAAGCGGGATTACGTCAGATTTCTCTCAAATTTGGTAGGGCTTCATTTCTAATGCAGTTACAACTACTTTTACCTTACGATTCATGAAATTCGCAGAAAAGTGTTAAATCGACCCAGCCCAAATAATGATAATATATATATATATTATATATATAGATATTATATATATATAGTATATATATATAATATATATATAATATATAAGGTGTGTGTGTGTGTGTGTGTGTGTGGTGTAGTGTGGTTGCATACCCAGCTTTTGCAGGTTAAATAGAAAAAGCTGAAGAACGTGGAACAGAACAAATCTCTCTTGTGGTAAAGGTAAAATCGTTGGATTTGTAATGAGCTTCGATGTTTTGCATTGAAAAAGTCTAATTTTGAATTTCTCGATAAAATTATTAGTATAATTTGTAACTATATGAGTATAAGTTAATATATTACGCTTTTCTCCAAATAACTCTTAAATAAATATTTGATAATTTTAGAACATTTTCAAATTCTGAGTTAATCTTTGTGGGAGAAAATATATATTACAAGTGGGTCAGCGGAGTGGTAAAAAATTACCAGGAATCCCCTCTCCCTTAAATATATATTTGTTAAGGTGTCCCTGGTATAGCACAAGTTCAGAAATGTTGCGAGAAGTATCAGAGCTTCATTGCAAGTGGTTCACTTTCCTTGAACTCGTTATAACCTGAAGAGAAGTATTTTGTTCTTGCACTGGAGGGACGGCATATGCAAAGCTATTGGTAAGGCTTCCACTCAAAATAAAAAAATTCTTCATTTCAATCGTGATACCAAAAGTTTCATAGTCTTTTTTCACAGTTATCGAATCGGTTAAACAAATTATTCGTAAATGCACCGATTCCATTCATAAAATGAAACCGGACCGGTTTAATTATTCGTTTAAACGAACGGTTTCATTTTAAAGAATCCGCAGGTTTGTTTTTTTTACTAGTTCTCTAGAAAATGCGTATCTAGAGCTCAGTCGGTAAAACACTGCGCCCTCATCCATATAACCCAGGAGTTAGAATCATGGTCTGAATAAATGTTGCGCGAGTTTTCATTACATTCTAACTTTTTTAAATCGCAACCAATAAATTTGGATTGCCCTTATATATATATATATATATATATATATATATATATATATATATATTTATATATATATAATATATATATATATATAAAATCTTTATGAAAATGGGAAAACTTTATGTATTCTAAATATTATATATATATATATATATATATATATATATTAGTGATGGGACGATTCCAAATTTCCAGCCGATGCCGATTCCGATACCGATACCAGTCAAAAGTGCCGATTCCGATTCCGATTCGATTCCGATTCCAATTTTAATTATATATATATATATATATTATATATATATATATATATATATATATATATATATATATATATATATATATATATATATATTATATATATGATATATATATATATATATATATATATATATATATATATACTATATATACTATATATATTATATACTTATATATATATTAAACTCTATCATTATATTACTATATATATATATTATATATATTATTATATATATATATATATAATATATATATATAATATATATATTATATATTAGATATATATATATAAAACTTTGATTATTCTAAATTTTGCTTAATCAATTAATTTATCTTTTAAAACCTTTAAATTAATGTTATCGAATTCTCTTATATTTTATCTTTGCTAAAGAAATAATTTGTTAATTACCTTTTATTTATTTAACCACTGAAAAATAATAGCAATATTTTAAAATCTTTACAATAATAAACAATTTTGTCAATTGTTTGTTTAAAAAAGAAATTCCTCATTATTTGTAGTCAAAGCATGACTCTTAAATTGTAGTGCAAAAACATTAACATTTCTCTCGTTTCTGAATGCATCCGGTTTTTTTAGGAGAATAAATTGATCCTCCAATTCTGAGGAGTCTTTCACTTTCCACGGAAAAGGGGAAGAGCTTAAATATTTTCTAGGCAGGCGAACCAAATCTGAAAGGTAACCTTTATCGATGACCACAATTGTAGGACTTTGCTCAATTTTCAATGTATTCAATATTTTTCTATGTCTGATTTCTACTTGGCAACATTCTATCAAATTCTTCATATATGTCTTTCTCCCTTAGAGAATAAGTTTCTTTGCAGTCTTTTCTGTTAAATTCCGAAAACAGCTATTCAAAACTGAGTTAAAAACTGATTATCTCAGTATCACTTTTTCGCCCGATTCTGTTAAATGAAAAGAATCTGAAGATTGGTTTAAGGTAGTGGAAACTGTTATCCTTTCTTTTATACAACATACATCTTAGCACATTCATTGCTTAAGAATATCTTCCACTTTTTATTGTCATATTCATCCTTAAGGAAGGAATGTAGTTTTAAAGCCTGGATCAAGATAGGTAAGCACAAGATTCTTATCAGTAAAGTAAATGCGGAATTTATTTTTTATTAAAATTTTCCATACTTATACTGTAGACCCAGTCCCTCAAATAGTCCTTTTTTCTGACCCTCTTCAAAAAAAATGCAAATCACTTTCATATTTGGATTTGCCGATGTGATTGATTCCTTGTAGCTCAAGAAATTGACAATCAACAAAATTTTTAAGTATTTTTAGCAATTTTTCAAGAATTTCCGTTGTTTCTAAGCATGCAGTTTGAAATGATCAACTGCAATATGAAATAGAGCCGCTTATTGTTACAAAAAGTTTTTTGAAAGATATGTACTGGCTATTACATCTGGTTGTATATCCTGAATAAATCTGTGCTGTGGGAAAATTAAATCTAGTTTGATATTCTTCATACTTGGCAATAGGTTGAGGCGTAGTGATTAAATGACCTACGATTATTCATATGGAATATTTTTTCACGCCTCT
>JABUQX010092486.1:32500-34897 GCA_015478945.1 Trachelipus rathkii | reverse complement strand
ACATAATATTCATATTATATATAATAGAAATAATATAATAATTATATAATATATTATATATAAAATACAATAAATACTTGTGTATATAATACTATATAGATATATATATATATATTATATTATATATTAATATATATAATATATAATATTATATATATATATATATATATAATAGAAATAATATAATTATATTATATATGTATATTATATATACTTATTATATATATATATATATATATATATATATATATATATTTATTATAATAGAAAATAATATAATAATATTATATTTAATATACTATATATATCATCTAAACTATTATATATATATATATATATTATAATTATATATATATTATATATAATATATATATATATATATATATATATATATATATATATATATGTATATATATATATATATAATATATATATATATATATATATATATATATATATAGTTATATATTATTATATATACTATATTATATATATATATTATATATATATATATATAAATATATATATATTATATATTATATATATATTATATATCATATGTATAATATATATTATTAATCTACGAGTGTGTACTATTGGTGTATATATAGTATATATATTTCACTACTACTACTACTATACTACTATATATATTACTTAGTTATACTATAACTACTACTACACTACTACTTATAACTTTATTACTACTACTCTTTAACTATCATTAATATGCCTATCTATAACTTATAACATACTACTCATATTCATAATACTATATATTACTACTACTACACTTATAACTCGCTACTATACTACTACTTATTTACTACTATATCTATATAATTATATAAATATTAAATATTAATTATAAATTACATCATTAAAGAAAATTTAATCATATATATGTATATATATGACTGCAACTCAATATTCAAATGATATTTAAATAATAAATTTTGAATACATGAGTTGATTTCATAATTAATAATTTTATCTAATTTTCTAGAACTTCTAGATGTCTGATGATCATATCGAAATAGATAATATAGTAACAGTAAAAAGTGCTAAAGATACCATTAGTAATATTGCGATTACACATACATAACTCAAAACTAAACTATATCTCTCTGATATAATAATTTATTGATTATTTTTCAGTACGCACTAAATGTGTTACTCGTGAAATATAAGTATCTATTATTCACTTGTTATCGGGTCGTATGGTAATTACAGTCTCTTTATATACTTGTAATGAATTTTAATTTTCAATTAGAGATAGTTTTTTCAAGTAGTAAATGGATCCTTTCTTTTTACACATTTAATGCCAAAGCACCGATCACAGTTTTGGATTTTCAATTTTCTAGAAGCCATATTTACTCTCCTGCTTAGCCTCAAGTAGAATATCCAACTCTCTCTTTATATGTGTAGTTATATTACTCTTGTGTGAGGTATTCACTCGCCGATATGTGTAAACATTTTATAAACGTAGAGATGCTTTTTTATCAAATATTGTGGCTTATGACGAGGTCATTATGCCATCTACTATTTTGTGGTAAATTGCAATATTATGAAAGGTCGAACATGGTATTATGTGGCTCTTCGCATGGAGACGATAGAAATCGCAAATTATACAGTCAACGAAAAAATCAGTTCATCAATAACGGAATAAAAACTGAGATGCGGGCAGAATAAGGACTCGGCTAATGAATAACAAGAGCTACCGGACAGACATCTATGTACGCGCAACATATCAATTCTCCACACCTTCACTCGCTCTTTCGTGGAGAAAACTACGTTGAGGTTCATGAAATCATATTGCTTCACGTTTCCAAATATCTAGCTGTGCATTAGCATCTCTTTTTCTGTTTAGTGTTTGTGAATATTCACGTTGTAAGTTGATTTTTTTAAAGCAATCTCTGTGTCGTGGCCAATATTTGTGTCTACTTTTCGAGTAAGGTTGAATAAATGTCTTTTCAAGCTAGAGGTTTTATATTTTTACGACTATCTTGGACAATTGTCCATTATATTGGACACTCTGACTATCGTTGTTAATTTTTGTCCACACATACAGGTTTGTTAGCTGTCTTGATTCCAATAAGAAATAATTTAATCGCATTAATAACAGGCATATGTAAAAGTGTTTGCTATCCTAAAATTCCAACACTATTAGGTGTATTTGAAATTTAAACAACCGTAAGTCATAGGCTTTCTGTTGATATGAGAGTTGACCCAGGACCTTTGGATTCATTTCTTAACTTTGGTGACTAGCACACTAATTTGCGACTCTACATGTAGTACTTCTTTCTAAAAGTCGAATAATATAACCCGTTGTCTTCTCGCGCTAGTTACCTCCTCTACTCCTCGCGCTACTCGACACTATCTTTAATTGGATCCTCT
>JABUQX010092486.1:12500-15000 GCA_015478945.1 Trachelipus rathkii | reverse complement strand
TTATACCCCACAGTGAAGATCTATCAATGCCACCTCACTCAGTATCAACCGATTTAATTGCAAATTCAATCTCTGAAGAGAATCAGAATGATCCCAGTGTTGAAAATTATGCAAGCTTCAACATTTCCAACGAGCCTCATTCATTAACACAAGGAGACCTAAATGACTTAGTGCGTGATTTATATTTATCTATTAAACAGGCAGAGACTTTGAGATCACGGGAAAAAGGGTGGAACCTATCTTATCTGCAGAATCTACTTGGATCATGTCTAATTTTCCGAAATGCATCACGAAAATTTCGACGATTTGTTTCTCTTCAAGAAAGGAGATATTGTGTTTGTAACGATATTCATCATGATGGAAGCTCTTAGGACATGCTCATCGCAACGAAAAGAAATGTTCCGCTTATTTATGTCCTCCTTGCTGCTGTGGGATGCGTCAAAACTTAGTGCTAAAAGCTGTCCTTTTGCAGCAATGAAAACAATTCCATCAGTATCACTAGCCATGCGTAGTTAATGTGAAGGCACTATAAAAATAGAAGTTATTCTAGACAAATACAGTATGAATATCATATGAACATATGTGGAGACTTTAAGGTGATCTCATGTCTGCTGATTTACAGTCAGGCACGCAAATTTGTTGTTTTTTGGGCGAGGGGATAGCAGGGATCGCCAAAGTCATTTAAAGAATAATGGCTTTACTTTATGAAAAAAATATTATGAATTTAGCTGGTCCTTTAGTTGATCCAAAACATATATTTCCACTCTTCACTCAATTAGGTTTTTGATTTGAAAAATTTTGTGAAAAGTCATAAGACAGAAATGAAATTTTTCGTTGGACACAAATAGTGAATAATGAAAGATAAACCTTTTTTGAAGGAAATTGAAATGACTTTAGAAAACGTGCATGGGTTTCTTTCAAGATGAGTAAAAAAGTTTTTAGGCAACAAAAAGTCTTGAATTTATATTCAGAATTAGTAATTAGATGCTGAAGCATATGAAGAGCTAGACTGCAATGTGTCTCTAAAGATGGACTAATTCCACTCACACATAGATTTCCTTTCCAAATACCTGGGCGCCGTAATCGAGGAACACGGTGAACAAGGAAGGTGAACAACTTTTTCATTCAGAAATTCAAGCTTGGAAAAGTATCAAGGAAAATAAAGTTCCAGTACGCTAACAGATTATTGCTGGACTCTGAAGACTGGTCTTCATGAGAATAAACATAACAGGTCATCTTCCACTAAGAAATTTTAGATATATTTTAGATTTCCGTAGTGTAATGTTAATAAGGTACAATGTTTACGTATTTGTCACAAAAATTATTACGTTATAGAGAAAATTTATTTACCTTACTGAATTCAGAGTGAAAAATATTACAAAGTTATGCCAATAAAATATTTTGAACATAATTTATATATATCTGGGAGCAAATGAAGGAAGCAGTTGTTAGCAGTGCAAAGGAATTATGTGGATGTGCTAAAGTAGGAAGTAAGAATGTTAACAGTGAGTGGTGGAGTGAAGAGGTGATGGAAACGGTTAAAAGTAAAAAAGAAGCGTGGTTTAATGTACTAAAAGCCAATGGTAAAGTTTCAAAAGAAAGATATTTGGAGTTATATAAGGAGGAAAAAAGAAATACTAAAAGATGCATACGTAGGAGAAAAGAAGAGGTAAATGAACAGTTTGGAAGGAGGATAAATGAGGACTTACAAGGGAATAGGAAGCTCTTCTGGAAGGAAGCGCGAAAGGTTAAAATTTGGAGAATTAAGGGGGAACCCTTGCTTTAGAATAATAAAAGGGGATGGTGTTTATTTGTACACTGTGAAAGATCTAAGAGAGTGTGGAGGGAACACTTCAAAAATCTGTATAATATTAACAGTAATGAAGAGGTGATAGTGAATCTGTGTGGGTTTGATGTTGCAAGAGCGAATAGGTATTTTGGGAATGAGGTCATTAGCAAGGAGGAGGTAATGGGTAAGTGGGAAAGTTGAAGAATGATAAATCTGCTGGTATAGATGAAATTACTTGGTGAAAGATCAAGAACGGAGCGAGTGGTGAGATTACATTTTGGAAGTTGTTGTTAATAAAGTGTACTGAGTGGATAGTTCCGAGATTGGAGGAGAGCAGAACAGTACCCTTATATAAGGTAAGGGAGAGATAAGGGAGAAACTGGCGGGAATATAGGGAGAATGTTATTGGTTGTTAGGAAAGATATAGGCTGATATTGAGTCGAATAGAGAGTGCAGTCGAGTGACTGAAGATCTGACTTTTGAAGAGCAAAGTGCAATTCGGAATTTCTCTCAGAGAAAGTGTGAATCAAAATCTTTTACATGCCAATAAAAAGAATGAGCAAATGAGGGCGAAGAAGAATAATTGTATTTAGGTGTTATGAATTTGCAACAGGCTTATGATAGGTTAATAAGGCAGCTCTATGGCAGGTGTTAGTAATATGTGGTGTTGGTGGAGCTTCTGAATGAATCAAAAGATGTATGACATAGTAA
>JABUQX010092485.1:85000-87500 GCA_015478945.1 Trachelipus rathkii | reverse complement strand
TGGGTAACGAGAGACAATCTAGATGCAAACGATGGGAAGCACATTTTAAATAAGTGGAGGAATGGAGAGTTGAATCAGCAGCAAAAGAGTGAACAGAGTTAGAAGTCCAACTAAGAAATCATTAATAAAAAAGTAGGAATAAAGTTGGAGATAAAACAGAAACCATGAAGAACACCACAATTACAAGAAAGGAGAAGAGTTGCTTCATCAACAAGAGTTGAAATGGAACGATCTGAAAGAAAACTAGACAAGAGTAAGCTGAGAGCGAAGGAAGGAAATCCATAGAGGTAGCTTAGAGAGAGTAGCGATGGTGTTCATACCCTGTCAGAAGCCTTAGATATGTCAAGCGCTTCCAGACAAAGACTCCCCATAGTCCCTAAGGGCAGAAGACCAAAAATAATGAATATATTATATATATATAAATATATATATATATATATATATAATATATAATTATATATATATATATATATATATATAAATATATATATATATATATATATATATAAATTTCTAAAATCATATTTAATTTTTAATAAACGTGATAAATCTGAATACGCGAGTCGCGAGCCACATTAGAACGGTACGCGAGCAACATGTTGCCCGCGGGCTACGGGTTGGGCACCACTGCCATAGGCTATATTAGGTTGGTTATACAATATACAGTTAGTTACTTCTGTCTTCTACGAAAAATATATATATATATATATAGTATATATTATATATATATAATATATATATATATATTATATAATATATATATATATTATTATATAATATTTATAATATATATATATAATATATATATATATATATATTATATTATGTATATATATATATATATATAACATAATATATATATATATATAATATATATATATTATATTATATTATATACTATATAATAATATATATATATTATATATATATATCATATATATATACAAAAAAATTATATATATATATATATATATATATATATATATATATATATATATTAATTTACATTATTATAAATAGTAATAATTAACAGAAATGTTTTCATGTTTACTTACTACTTCTGAAATCGCCGTTGCCGTCTTGCATTTTGTGATGCAAATGTATTAATAACCTCTCTAATGTCCAATTTGTTTTGGAATATTGCATTCTACACTTAAAATATTAATTAAGGACAGGGTCCAATATTGGGCTCGGGCTGAGCCCAATTTTCACCCCCCCTAAAAATGAACATAAAAATCGGAATTTTCAGCCGATTTTGACCCTATAAACACCAAACTGTATTTTTTTTTTATTTTTCGTATTTTTTTTTTTCCTTCTTTAAAACGTTTGTTTTGCGGGTGTTTTTCTGTGTTCTGCAGTCATTCTTTCAGAATTTTCATTCTTTCAAAACCTTTTTGACATTTTCGTATCAACTTCCAGAATTTTTTTTCAAAATGACTACAAACTTGAAATATGCATAGATGGGTCCATTACCTACAATAGTCACATTTATATTTTTCGATTTTTTGAGTTTTGGCTCAGCGTTGTCCAATTTCCAAACCCACTTTTTTTTATTTTAAAATGAAAAATTGCGACAATTTTTTTCTGTTCGTGCGAAGTGGATGAAATTTTCAGGGCATATGTAGTCGGATGAGATGTACATTTTTTTACTTAGATAATTTCTTTGTATAAGCATTAGTTTAGAGTTGTTTTTAAAACTAGTTTTGTATGTCAAAAAAAATTTTGGATGTTTTTTTTTTTTTTTTTTGCAGTATACAAAAAAACAAAAACAAAAAAAACAAAGTAGGACACTGCCCGACTATAAAAACCCTGAAAATTTGATGTTGATCGGATGAGTAAAAAAAATATATATAAATTTTTCACTTTCCAAAAATTCAAATGTTTGTAAAAGTGAAATATTGATATTTTTTATATACTTGTCCGATAAACATCAAATTTTCAGGGCTTCTATAGTCGGGCGAGATGCATCTTTTTTACTTAGATAAATTTTTTGTATACTCAAAAGAAAATTTTTTAAAAAATTTCCTTTTTTTTTTTTTTTTTTTTTTTTTTTTTTTTTTATTTTTTTTTAATATAAAATTCCAAATAATATATTTATCAAAAAAAATTTTTAAGTAATAAAATGTGCATCTCCTTCGACTACATATGCCCTGAAAATTCATCCACTTCGCACGAACAGGAAAAAAATTATCGCAATTTTTCATTTTAAAATCCAAAAAAAAAGTAGGTTAGGAAATTGGACAACGCTGAGCACAAAACTCAAAAAATCGAGAAAAAATGTGACTATTGTAGGTAATGGACCCATCTATGCATATTTCAAGTTTGAAGTCATTTCGAAAAAAATTCTGGAAAGTTGAAACGAAAAATGTCAAAAACATGGGTTTTGAAAAATTGAAAATTCTGAAAGAATGACTACAGACACAGAAAAACACTCGAAAACAACGTTTTAGCGGCCAAAAAAGCTACAGTTTGGTGTTTATAGGGTCAAAATCGGTTGATA
>JABUQX010092485.1:72500-80000 GCA_015478945.1 Trachelipus rathkii | reverse complement strand
GAAATGTGTAAAAATAAACAATCCGTCTCACTGAAAAGAGTTTCTGATACAAGATGGTCAGCAAGAGCAGACGCTGTATTAGCTATAAAACTTGGATTTGCCCATATAAAAGAGGCTTTAAATGAAATTTGTAATGCAGAAGAAGAAAAACAAGTTACGATAGTGGAGGCGACTTCACTTCTGAAGAAAATGGACAAATATGAAACCGCCCTAATGACAGTGATTTGGAATACTATTTTGCAAAGAATAAATGCTACTAGTAAATCACTGCAATCAGTAGAGTGCAAACTATTCAAAGGATCTATCCTACTAAAGTCCTTAGAAAATTTTATCAGCAATTTTCGAGAAGAATATGAAAAAGATGATGAAAAGGCAACTGATTTATCAGGGCTATCATTTAGTGTGGAAGATGATCAAAATCGCAGACGACGAAAGAGAAACGTGTTTTTTGATGAAAACAAAGAAGTCGGACATGAATTCACAATTAGAGAAGATTTTAAAGTCAATTCATTTTATGTCATATGTGATAACACTAAGGCACAACTATCTCAAAGAGCTCAGAAGTATGAAGTTGTTCTAGAACCTTTTCGTATATTTTTTGATTGGAAATTGTCAACAGAAGAAAGAAAGAAAGCGTTAAAAAAGTTGAAGGATATGTACAAAAATGACATTGATGTTTGTACTTTGGAAGATGAATTGGACCATTTCTTAATATTTCTAAAAGAAAACGAGGACACCATAAAAACCACACCAGACAATCCAGACATCTTAGATTTCTCGTGTGATAGTGGTGTCAATAGATATCACATCTATCGAGCCGCCAAAGAAATGTCTTGCACATTTCCGAATATTGAAATATTATTGAAGATTTTTCTAACAATTCCCTTATCTAATGCGTCCGGAGAAAGATCATTTTCTGTTTTAAAGAGAGTAAAAAATTATTTAAGGAATACAATGGGAGAAGAAAGACTAAATAACTTGGCCATTTTGTATATAGAGCAGGAAATTTTAAACCGCATTGACACTGCCAAAATAATTGATGATTTTGCAAGAAATAAAGCAAGACGGAAATTCATGTAAAAATAATTGAATAAATTTATTTAATGTGTAACGGTATGAAATTTTTCATTACTTTTCTTTTTTGTTAATAAGTTTATGAGAGTTTTCTTGCAACTTCTATTTCTAACTTGAGTTTGAGGGCCCAAAATTTTTACCGCCTTGGGCCTTCACTTGACTTGAGTCACCATTGCTGTCTACACTGACATGATCGACTGGAGCAAGGAAATCATATCTTCCCCACCACTCTTACAAGATTCAAATGATGATCTAATTAAAGCTATTACAAAACTCCTTAAACTTCCCCCTATTCCTTGCCACACCCAAGGTGTCGAACGTACAATTAGTTTAGTCACCAGGGCATCAGAAGATCAAATTGGCTATGAAAACAAATATGGATATATTTTGAATGTCATAAATCATGAAAATCTATGCCAACTTTTAATGCAAAAACCATTGGAAATAATCTTAATGAGTATTTTCTAAGTAATAAGAGAAAAATATTTGCATTAATATTAACATTATGGTATATTTTTGTTAGGATTAGTAATATAATGCTAGTAATATAGATTTTTGGTGTCAGTATTGGAGTATTTCTATTATTAAAATCTGTCCACATATGAAGTGAGTTTGATTTTTTTCCATTTACTTTTTAATAATTTAGGGGGTGGCATGCGAGGGGTAAGTTTTTTTTTTTTTTTTTTTTTTTTTTTTTATAGCTCCCATATTTCCAGTATATCAAATAGATATTCGTATTAAACTTCCTGCAGTGTGTGGAATTAGGCTTCCAAATTTTGACAACCCCCCCCCTAGTGTGCATGTATGCACGTTACATAAACAGAACTCTAATTCCTTGTTACTCACCAAAGCATTATATACCTCCATCTAGGAGAGCACCCTGAACTTTCAAGGGGGACAGTTGCCCTATCTTTAATCGTGCCTGGAGGAACGGCATGTGGATACCTTTAGCTTGTGAGCTCGTCTTTAAGAAACAAAACAAAAACCCTCCATCTCATTATTTCAGTCCCCCCCTCAAAAAAAAGAAAAAGTTATGTGGAAATGTCAATAGGAATCATTGCACTCATGTTATTGACTTTATATATGTTTTCAAATTCAATATATATATTATATAATATATATATATATATATATTATATATATATATATATATATCATTATATAATATATATATATATATAATATATATATATATATATAATATTATATATATATATATAACTAATATATCAAGAAGCTGGGCGTTTGGCTACGAGTTGCGCCTTGAGCCTTTGCGCCTATGGCGCTACTACTATGAATTCCTATGCTCAAAAGGCGCATAGGCGGCAACAATTTTTAAAAAAAGGCAGACTTAGCATAGGCGGCACAGCCACATTTATCCGCGCCTATATGCCGCGCCTTTTAACAGGAACATAAGCATTTTTTTTAATCCCTTAATGGCTAGAACTTAGAATTCGTGGCTATATCTTGTTCAATTCTAAAACCAGTGTAAAACTTTATATATATATATATATATATATACTATATATATATATTCTATTATATATATATATATATATATATATATAGAATATATATATATATATATATATATATATTATATATATATATATATATATATATATATAATATATATATATATATATATAAATATATATATATATATATATATATATATATATTAATACTATATATATATATATATATTATATATATTATATATAATATTATATATATATAATATATATATAATATAATATATATATATATATTATATGCATAACTAGTTCTGCAGTTCTTAACTACAAATAAATTGGCAACCATGGCTCTGAAAATTTGCAACTTCTGCAGCGATCGTGCTCGAAACATGATTTTAACAATTCACAATTGGAGCCTAAAAATTAGTTAACACACTAACGCAGATTCTACAATTCTGTTTTGTTGCGGAATAAACACTCTATTGCCTTTTAATTTTTATAACTCGTATTGTTCAGACAAGACCTGGATGGAGGAGGACCAGCAACAGCAGCAGTAGCGTCGCCCTCGCCAGCCAGAAAAACCTGGGCAAAAACCCCAGGACACTGACGCCTGCTTCTTTATCAAGTTGTTTGCTTAAGAACCGTTCAACCAGCAGCAGGATGTGAGAGACGTCCTAAGGAAGTCCATGAAGTGGTGGGAGCACTCTAAAGGCGAGTTGGTCTGGTCCCTTTCACCCCACCCACAGGGAAATCTTTGTAAATCTATTTATTAAATATAACACCCCCCGTTCCAGCTCTGCAGCTGTAGAGAGGCTTTTCAGGACAAACGTGGACATACTAAGGGCCAAGAGGTCCTCTTTAGATGAGGGAAACTTTGAGGAACTTGTATTCCTCAATAAAAATATGGACCTAATGGGGGAAAACATGAAACACAAGGACATGGAGGAGGAAGAAGACATGTTGATATTAGCTTACGGTGTTTTAATTACAAAAACAATATTAAATGTGTTTTTCTTCCTTATAAAAGCATGCTTTTGTTATCGCAGTAAAGTTTACTTTGTAAATAAATTTAGCGAACACGCACCGGCCGGTGAAAAGTTGCAGGCGCATTAATTAAGGGGAGACTTCATAACTAGACCCCCTACTTTTTGAAGGCAAAATCAAAATTTTCCCATTTTTTTTTTATTATCTAAATTAGTAGAAAAATTCCTCCTGAACATCATGGTGTAATTATTTTTTGGAAATTCTAAATGGTTTTTTAGATACAGAAATTTATTTAGAGAGGTGTCGAACTAAAAAATTCCAATTCCAGTCAAAATTGCAATTCCAGGTTCAGGATCAAAAATGTTTTATTTTTAATAACAGAATTTTTTTTTTTTTTTTTTTTTTTTTTTTTTTTTGCAATTTCCAACCCAGGCTCCAGCTTTTACTCGGTAAAATAGGTGAAGTCGAAGTCGGAGCCGGAGCTTGAGCCGGAGCCGGAATCGGAGCCGGAGGTGGATCCTGGGTATAATTTTTATCAAGAATTTTTTTTTTAGGTAAAAAAATTTGTTACCAAAAGAAGTACTGATCAATTTTCAAATGGTGGAGAAACCTTAGTCGGAAACGGGACCGGAGCCGGAGCCAAAGCTGGAGCCGGAGTCGAGCCTGAGCCTGAGCCTGAGCCGGATTTTTGTTAAATTTTTTTCAATAAATATTTCTTTAGGTGAAAATATATACCAAAGAAGTGCTGGAACAATTTTCAATAGTGTAGAAAACCTTAGCGCGGAGCCGGAGCCAGAGCCGGGGCCGGGGCCGGAGCCGGAGCGGAGCGGAGCCGGAGCCTGGGTGTAATTTTTTTCAAGAAATATTTTTTAGGGGAAAAATATTTGCCAAAACAAGCACTGGACAATTTTCAAATTTGTGCAAAAAACCTTGCCGGAGCCGGAGCCCGGAGTCGAGCCGGAGCAATGGGCTATTTTTTTCAAGAAATATTTTTTAGGTAAAAAATTTATTGCCAGAGAAGTGCTGGGCAATTTTCAAATAGTGCAGAAACCTTAGTCGGAGCCGGAGCCGAAGCCGGAGCCGAGCCGGAGCCGGAGCCGGAGATGGAGGTGGATCATGGGTATATTTTTTATCAAAAAATCTTTTTCTAGGTAAAAAAAAAAATTGTTTAAATTAAAGAAGTGCTGAATAATTTTCATATGGTGCAAGAAACAATTAGACGAAGCTCGGCTCCGAGCCCGGAGCTGGAGCCGGAAACAGAGAGTAGTCGGAGCAGAAGCCAGAGCCGGAGCCGTTTAAAAATGTTTTTCAAAAAACATTTTTTTAGGTGAAAAATATATATTACCAAAGAAGTGCTGGACAATTTACAAATAGTGCAGAAACCTAAGTCGGAGCCGGAGCCAGAGCCGGAGCAGGAGACGGAGCCGGAGCTGGAGCCGGAACTCGGATGCTGAATATAAATCTTTTTCATAACAATATACTTTTAAGTGAAAAAATATATTTAAAAGAAGGCTGAACAATTTACAAATAAGTGCCAGAAACCTTAGTCGGAGCCGGAGCCGGAGCCAGAGCCAGAGCCGGAGCCGGATCCGGAGCGGGATGCTGAATATAAATTTCTTCAAAAATATTTTTTTAGGTGAAAAATATATTACGAAAGAAGTGCTGGACAATTTACAATAGTGCAGAAATCTTAGTCGGAGCCGGAGCCGGAGCCGGAGCCGGAGCCGGATGCTGGATATAAATTTTTTTTTAAAAATATTTTTTTAGGTAAAAAATATATTACCAAAGAAGTGCTGGACAATTTACAACTAGTGCAGAAACCTTAGTCGGAGCCGGGGTCGGAGCCGGAGCCGGAGCCGATGCAGGAGCAAGAGTCGCAGTCGGATGCTTGGCATAAATTTTTTTAGGAAATATTTTTTTAGATGAAAAATTTATTGCCAAAAGAAGTGCTGAACAATTTTCAAATAGTGCAGAATCCTTAGTCGGAGCCGGAGCCGGAGCCGGAGCAGGAGCATTGGTATAATTTTTTTCAAGAAATATTTTTTAGGTGAAAAATATATTACCAAAAGAAGTGCTCAACAATTTTCAAATGGTGGCATAAACGGAGTGGAAGACTGAGCGGCGGAAGGCCGGAGCCGGAGCTCGGAGCCGGAGACAAAGTCTGAGTAAAATATTTATTTTTCTTTTTGTTGGTGGGAATATATATATATATATATATATATATATATATATATATATATATATATATAATATTTTTTATATATATATATATATATATATATATATATATATATATATATATATATATATATATATATATATATATATATATATATATATATATATATATATTTATATAATATATATAATATATATATATATATATATATATATATATATATATATATATATATATATATATCTATATATATAATATTATATATATATATATATAATCAAATAATTCATGGTATTTCAAATATATATATATATATATATATATATATAATTATATATATATATAATATATATATATATTATATATAATATATATATATATTATATATTATATATATATATATATTATATATATATATATATATATATATATATATATATATAATATATATATATATATATATATATATATATATTATATATATATATATATAAATATATATATATATATATATTATATATATATATATATATATATATATATACTTATATATATATATATATAGACAATATATATATAATATATATATATATATATATATATATATATATATATATATATATGAGAATAAATGTTTTTACAGTCTGAAAAGGAAAATAAAATTTCAAAAAAGTTTTTCGCGTTTTTCTTACATTTCAGTTTTTTGAAACATATTCTGACCAAAAAAAAGTAAGTGAAAGGAAAAAAAGTTTTATGCCCATGAAATTTGGTAAAAACCTTAAATATGTACATATAAACAGGTTGATGTTTTCATTCATACTCAGTTTGAATGTAAGGTGGTGTCACGAATACTTGACTGTTAAAATTCAACAATTTAGAAAATAGTTTTCATAGACTCTCTAGATTGTCTATAATTTTTTTTTTTTTTTTATATTATAAAAAATGAAATTTAGTATCAGTTGTGTAAACATATCTTCATTAGTACGCTAAAATCGTGTGTTTTAGTGCTAAAGGCATTGAAATATCTTGAAAATTCTAGATTTTATTGACATTTTTGTGGAAGAAGTCAAAAATCCAAAATTCTTACACCCCCACCAAGAAAAGTTTTTTTTGTTTTGTATTTTTTTTTAATAAAATAAAAGATGCAAAAGTTATTCATCAAAGAACGTCTTCTTTCAATAGATTTTATTAAATCGGATTTTTTTTGATAGAGTGTCCATAAATTCACAGAATGGGGCTTCAAACCCCTGCTGGGGCTACACGTCATTCTTCTGGGGTGCTCCTGGGTTACAATAGCAACCAAGCAACGTCAACATGGGCACAACATGTTTGTTGAGACAAATTTGCAATAATAAGACGAAAAAAATTTCACTCGCGCCAGGACTCGAACCACCGACAACAGCGTCGCCGTTAGACAATGTACATTAGGCTCTACCACTAGTCCGATCCACCTCCCCAAAAAAGAAGGCATCTCGGAAGTTTTCAAATCTTCTGCTTCGATATCACTGCTTTGAAACTCGATACTTATTTAAATCCACAGAAGGGTTGTTGTAACCCCTTCTGGGGCCACACGGCATTCTACTGGGGTGCTCCTGGGTTACAGAAGCAACCGACCAAAGTCAAGGAACGCAGACATGCGCACAACATGCTTGTTGCGACAAATTTGCAATAATAAGACGAAAACATTTCACTCGCGCCAGGACTCGAACCACCAACAACAGCGTCGCCGTTAGACAATGTACAGGAGGCTCTACCACTAGTCCAATCCGCCTTCCCCAAAAATAA
>JABUQX010092485.1:27500-60000 GCA_015478945.1 Trachelipus rathkii | reverse complement strand
ATTAATATTAATCCAATCACTTTCAACTCCATTTAAACACTCTCCACTATTGTCATACATGCATAATTTTGATTCCATTTCTGAAGCCTACCACCAACACTATAGTCACTTACACCTGCCATGAGTTTCCCTATTAAACCTGTCACACGCATGTTGCAAGTCCATAAAGCCTAAATACAAATTATTCTTCTCTCTCATTTGTTTCAATGTAAAAATTTGATCTACACATCCTCTGCAACTTCTAATGTGACTTATAGTATATATATATATATATATATATATATATATATATATAAGTATATATATAAGTATAAATATATATATAACAGTATATATATATATGTTATGTTATATGTTATATATATATATATATATATATATATATATATATATATATATATATATATATTGTTATATATATATATATATATATATATATATATAAGAATATATATTTATATATATGTTATATATATATATATATATATATATATATATATATATATATATATATATATATATATATAGTATATTAATATATCTGTCACAAATATAAATATATATATATATATATATATATATATATATATATATATATATATATAAGTATATATATATATATATATAAACTTTACATAAATTATATATATATATATATATATATATATATATATATATATAATATTATATATATATATATATATATATATATATATAAGTTATTATATATATATATATATATATATATATGTATGTATAAATATATATATATTTGTTATATATATAGTTATAGTAAATATATATATATATATATATATATATATATATATATATATAAAAGTATATATATATATATATATATATATATATATATATATATATATATATATATATATATATATATATATATATATATATATATATATATATATATATATATATATATATATTATATATATATTTTTTCTTTCTATATATATATATATATATATATATATATATATATATATATATATGTTGCCATCAGAGGTAAAGCCCACTTCCGTTCTTTTTAGAGGTCCGCTGGTCCGCTCCGAGGGGGAGCTGTCCGCTAGTCCGCTAGTCCGCTCCGAGCGGACTACCAGAATAGGTGCGGACTAGCGGAGGTGCGGAGACGTCAGGAAATTAGCGGACTTGTACGTGCGGATCAAAAAAAGTTTCCGCTCTTTTGTTCCGCACCTTTTGAAAAATGAAAGTATAGTTTACTTATTAAGAATTCTTATTAGTTATAATAAAGAAATATAATTTTTATTTTAAGTTTATAACTAATTATACTTTTAGTCTAATACTTAAACTTCCAAAACCAATCTCAACCTCCTTAAAGGTACCATATATAATAAATAACATTTAAATTGATTTTATAAACTGAATGGCTATTACCCTCATCTATAACTTTAATTAATTATATTATTACTATAATAACTAGGCAATTCTGTGCAAAACCCAAATATAAAAGTAATATATATATATATATATATATATATATATATATATATATATATATATATATATATATATATATATATATATATATATATATATATATATATATATATATATATATATATATATATTATATATAGGTAAGACGAGCGTGCTTAAAACTGCACCTCTACATAAATATACACTGTGAAATCTCATGTTTGCAACATGAGATTTGCAGTATATCACTTCGATGCAGCAAGATTTCGGTACGCATGTTCGTCTTTATTCTACTGAATTTTAACTGCTTTTAATTTTGAGCAGCTAATCTTTTTGAAAGGTAATATGGATCTCTTGTCCTTTGAAGAAGACATTGAGGAGGAAGAGGAAAATCTTGAGATTTTCATTCAATTTTTCATATAATATTATAAATAAATTTTTTTGTAAGGATATATACTATTTAGTATTTAATATTAAAACCTTTTGTGAAGTCGCACATTATTAGCGGAAGACGTGCGGACGTGCGTGCGATGGCGGAGGTTTGATGGTCTGAATAGGTGCGGAGGAGCGTTAGCGGACTACGTTTTCTCGAGGTGCGGAGGTGCGTTAGCGGACTACCCCTAAATGAGCGGGGTGCCCACCTCTGATATATATATATATATATATATATATATATATATATATATATATATATATATATATATATATATATATATATATATATATATATATATATATATATATATATATATATATATATATATATATATATATATATAAGTATAATGGGGAGATGCTTAAAGTTTGTTCCAAATTATAAAATAACTCACCATAAATGGGTCACTTTCAGACTCAGTCCCATCACCTTTCAGTGCCTTGATGTGGAGGAGTAAGATTCGATGCAATATTACACTTTATTTCAGTATCCTGGTCTTGACAGCTTGGTACTTCCCCTCATTTAACCTACGTACCACTCCGAGTTTGAAGTGAGGATGCAGGGTTGTTGCCATAAGCAAATGAAAATCATCAAAGATACTGCTAAGCTGAACCCGGTTCAAAGCCTCCTTTTCTTTCCCTTTGTTTGCCTTCGGTTTTTTAGCAAGTAGTTGACTAAGTTTTTGGCAGGTTACATTTTTTCCCCTCTCGTTGCATTTCCCCGATCTTGTCCTTGAGGAGTAAGAAATTAGGCAATAGGACTCCCGCGTACGCATTCATCTCTTCCTGCAACATATCAAGCCCAACAGCAATAGGCGTCATTATTTCGATGTACTCCGCAATTACCTCCTTATCACTTTTATTAAATACTGGAAGACAAGGCATTTGCTCCATACAAATGTTGTTTATTTGTGTCATTCGACCATCAAGGTTCTTACAGGTCTTTTATAGAATCTTATAGAGTTCCGTTATAACACTTGGTGCTTCTAAGCTTTGTTACCAACTCTTCCTAATTCTCGCAGCAATTGTAGTTTTCTCCTGTTTTGAGGAACTACAATTCCTATGCTTTTTTAAGTGTCTGGTTAGCTCACAACCTTAGCACCAAAGGACCCCAGCGAGGAAAATGCAAACGTATGTTTATAGCTATGCATCATGTTCTTCAAGCAGATTTTTTCTGGAGAGGTTTTGTCTGCAGAATCTCTGTGTCACTAATTTGCTCCATCTCTTCAAGCGTAACCACTATCTCTGCAATCGGTACCTGTTCTTCTTCCTCTTCGTCACCCGTTTCTGCATGAACATCCACCCGAAAGGCTGCACAGAAATTTGCACCGTTATCTGTTGTAATGCAGACAACCTGAAGATAAATTTTTTTAATTTAGTTGTTTCCTTATTAATTTGGAGTTATAATTTTTTCAGCATTACGTTATTATTTCATATTGATTTTTACTGACCTTATGCTCAATGCCAAATTGTTGATGAATATCCGTAATATTGTTGGCTAGAACTGTGCTGGTCTGAGAAACAGATAACTCTCTATAGGCAAGGACAGCCTTCTCTCTCTTCAAAGTATTCAAATTAATCCAGTGAACCATCATCCCCAGAAAACTCCTGTTTGTTGTTCCCAGTCCAGCTGTCTGCGGTTGTGGCCACATAATTGATCTTACTGATAATGTTGGTTAAATCAGCCTTCCCTATTATGAATATGAGATCCCTCATCACTTTTCTTCTGGAGGGGAGGTGGAAATCAGAGTTCAGGTAGGACAGGAATTCAACAAAGAACTCAGACTCCACAATGTGAATAGGCCCAATGTCATGTAGCAGAAATCTAGGAGCAAAAATATTTGATGAGAAATGATATTAATGACAAATGAAACTTGGTATTTCAAATTTGAAAATTTTTGTATGGACTGTATTCTGTTAGTTTTTTAACCTGTTAGTTGTGACACCACTTATAGTTAACCTGTACTTAAAATAAAACACTTACTTATAAAGCAACTCAAGAGCTCTCTTCTGTTTAAATATTTTCGACATAGACTGGAGAATGATGGTCTGACGCTTTTTCCTGGGTGTCTCACTGTCTGTTGAGCAGTGGCGCCCCGTTTTGACCCTCCTTCAATTGCAGTACACAGCTCCTTGTGCAAAGAAGAATGTTTCTAAAAAAAGTTACAAAACTAAAATCCTTATTCATGTAAATAAAATATGTGAAATATTTAATGGTTGAATTTAAATTAAAAGAAATAAAATTCAAATAAAATGTGTCGGTGTAAGACACTTATGATCGCTAGGGCGATTTCAAGCTGTATGTGTTGATTTAATGCCAAAGCTAAAGGTTTTTTTTTACATTAGGAGCATTCAATCTTTCCCTTGTACATCACTCTATTGCCCTCAATATACTCCTTCTTGCTCTTGACAGACCCAAAGTACTTAATAAGATGGGGCCATAGGTGCTCCAAGTCATCTTGGCTGCTTTGTTTCATGGGAAGTACAGGCAGCATCACACTCAATAATTTCAAGAGTTGCACTTCGACGACTTTCACCGTTTGCAATTCTTTTTTCCTTTAAGCACTTATTCATATCTGTTTTATTCCAATTTAAACACAAAAGCACTAAAAAGGTTTAATCGCTAATCACAAGTAACCAATAAACTTAGTAAATTGGATATAATAATAATAATAATAATAATAATAATATTAATCGTTGTATTATTGGTTACTTAATGGTTAAATTGACTACCTTATAATAATAATAATAATAATAATTATTATTATTATTATTATTATTATTATTATTATTATTATTATTATTATTATTATTATTATTATTATTATTATTATTATTATTATTATTATTATTATTATATTATTATTATTATTATTATTATTATTATTATTATTATTATTATTATTATTATTATTATTATTATTATTATAATCATTGAAATATTCACCTGTATGACGTTCAGTGAGTGGTTCAGAGCACGACACAAATTTGGCTTCTGAAATAATTGTCAACGGCATGACTACTCAGAGAAAACAAAGAAACTGCTGATTGAATATCTGACCATTCGTCGGTGGAGAAAGCTAACTTGGATGATTATTTGATAGAGGTTATTAATTCTGAAACTTTAGTTTTAACTCTATCATACTTTTTCTTTCAAATAATGTCTCTGTAGTATTTCCTTTGAGTAGTGTGTTGAAAGAGACCGATACTTTCGCTAGCCGTACAAAATCAAGAATTTCAACGTGACGAAGCAGAAGATCATCCATTACTATAATTTCTGTAAATTTACTATATCCATCCTTTATGACTTTTCGTTTCATTGTCCCATAGATTTGTATTTTATAGTGATGGGACGATTAATCGTCATCGTCATCGGCAAAATCGGCATATTTTTTCAATCGTCATCGTCAATTTTTGCCGATTAATTGAGCAAATATTAAGAATTTTGGATAATATTAAAACTCAATAATATATATATATATATATATATATATATATATATAGAAATAAATAATATATATATATATATAATATATATATATATATATATATATATATATATATATATATATATATATATATATATATATATATATATATCCATTTTGCTTATGGTATGTATGACCTAGCAAACAGGACTTGGTTCGCCTTTCTCTAATTTGCATTCATATCCACACACTCATCCTCCAGACAACATCTTAGAGACACCATTATTTTATTCAATATAGAGGGATAAGATTATTTGAAGAATAGCCGTATATCCCAGTGTCGTGTAAATTAGCAGTGGGACTGATAGGTTAGGCGTTGGCTGCCCAGTGGGCAGCCAACCTAATCTACCACCGCGTCCCTTAGTCGCCTCTACGACACAGGATATACGATGGGTAATTTTTTCCCAATACATAGGGATATAAGGAATGATGATGGCTGTAAGATGTTGTCTAGACTCTAGAAGAGGGGTGTGGATATAAGTATGTGTATATGATCAGTGGCGTAACTAAGGTCAGTTGCGCCCCCCCGCGACTTATTTTGTGCGCCCCCTTTAGTCATGGACGGGGTGGATAGAGTTTTTGGAACTTGAATGACAAAAAAGGTTTTCTTGTTCATATCAAAGAAAAATGAGATTAACATTACAAAAGAACCAGAGTGTATTACAATGAAAAAAGGTTTATATATATATATATTATATAATATATGGCAGGTATACAGCAGTATAGCAGAGTATATATATATATATATATATATATATATATATATAGAAGAGATATATATATATATATATATATATATATATATACATTTTTTAAAAACACTTTTACATTACTGTTATTGGTAAAGTAGAGCAAAAACTTACTAATAAACAATACAACATTTGTCATTACTTTTTAACTTTGACATTAATAGTCTTCTAAATGCTCATTAATCCCCTTCGTCTCTTTGCATCACAAAATGTTCGCACTAATTTTTCCAAGTTCAGTGCGAGATCCAGATCATGCTCTATGCTAAGTACAGCCAATTCACTTACAGTCGTCATGGTACTTTTCAAATAACTTTTTATTAGTTTTAATTTTGAAAAAGATCTCTCAGCAGATGATGAAGTTACTGAGTGCCAGAAACATTATAAAAGCTGTACACACGTCTGGAATACTACAAGACAACATATTTTCAATCAACAAATATTCTGCCACTGTTATTATTTTGGTCATTTTTCTTTTCTTTATTTCACTTGCCACAACACACTCCTGAAGCAGACAATTTCCGTAACTAAAGAACTTGTCACGTCGGCTTCATATTTTTTTGTAAAACTTGTCAGCAGACTCCATGAGCTCTTTATCTGTTTGTTCTGTGAGGGCTCCAAAGTGCAAAACATTTCGTTTCCCCTTCCTCATAAATTTGTAAATTCTCCGATTCACTTGGCCTATTAGTATATCAATGGCTCTGTAAAAACCCTCACCCTGAAATTGTGCAAGGGATCAATGAAGTCAACATCTTTAGAAAAGCTCATCAAAGAAGCTTGTCACTTGCTTCTTTGCGTTTACAGGGCAATGAAAGTCTCACTCTTTCTCCAGCTTTTTGCAATTTCTGGGCCTTCTACTAGCTTGTAAACTCTTCCCTGCAACTCTTTTTAGTTTGGTGACAATAATCTTTCTAAAAGAGTGGAAGCCTCATCCAGGGATATGTCATTTTTGGAGTGTTTTAGAAGTGATGTTAATATTTTCCAAAATTTTGCTTTGAAACACAAGCATTAAAATGAAGTGAAAAGTAGACATTTGTCTTCTTAATGGTGTCGCCTGAACTACTTCAGAGCTCTTTGTTAAAGTTAGGATGATTTTTGATAAACAGTTCAAAATATAAATGAAATTAACTTTAGCTGCCAACAAGCAATCGAACCTCGATGACCATCTAGTTGGGCACAGTCTTTTAACAGTTTTGTTGACCATGCAGGTTTCTGAAGAAATTTCTTTCAGTGATTGCCATCTTGGAAGACTCTGACGGAAATACCCATATATCTCATTAATCACATCATAAAAAACAGTCATTTCTGTAATCTCCTTTACAGAATCATTCAAGACTAAGTTAAGGTTGTGATGTACACAATGCACATACTCTGCATTAGGCGACTTTCGCTTGATTTTGGTCTGCTGTCCAATGTACTTCCCACTCATAACAGCAGCACCATCATAGCCCTGCTCTTTGCACTTTTTAATTGAAATGTTATTGCTTTCCAAAAACTTACACACTTCACTTTCTAAACCTTCGGCCTTTTGATTTGTTATGGGGATAAACCCCAGGAATGACTCATTAATTTAAAAGCTTCTTTTCATCGTAATTGATGCAGACATATCTTATTACTACTGACAGTTCGTCAGTTTTAGAAATATCTTGGGTCGTATCTAAAATAAGAGAAAAAAAGGGCGCATCTTGAGTTTCACTTACTATGTCACGGAGCACATGTTGTGAAGCCAAACTAATGCGTTCATTCTGAATATGAACACTCATAGTATTTTGTAAATGGCAAGCACGCATACAAGCAGGCATATATATATATATATATAGCAGATATATATATATATATATATGTTGTTGTTACAGCAGTATATGTTATATATATATATATATATATATATATATATTATGGAAAGCCATCGAAATGTGCTCATCCCTCTTGTTCGCCGTGCGCCCTTCTCGGCTATATATATATATATAGTAGTATAGGGTATATATATATATATATAGTATATTTATATATATAGTTATATATATATATATATATATATATATATATATATATATATATATATATATATATATATATATATATATATATATATATATATATATATATATATATATATATTATGGAGTTTTCATCGAAAATGTGCTCATCCCTCTTGCCCGCCGTGCGCCCTCTCGGCTCCTGCGCCCTCCCGCACCGCGGGGCTTGCGGGGGCGTTATTTACGCCACTGTATATCACAAGGTTATATATATATATATAGCAGTAGTTAGTATATATAAGACCATCTATATATATATATATATATATATATATATATAGAGAGAGAGAGAGAGAGAGAGAGCTTTCATTATGGAGTTTTCATCGAAAAAGTGCTCACCCCTCTTGCCCGCCGTGCGCCCTTTCGGCTCCTGCGCCCCCCCGCACCGCGGGGGTTGCGGGGGCGTTATTTACGCCACTGTATATATGTGGATAAAATGTGGTGTCTCTAAAGATGTTGTCTGGAGGATGAGTGGATATGAATGCAGAACAGAAAGGCGAACCATTAGACACTGAATGTCATGCATACCATAAGCAAATGGATATATATATATATATAGTATATATATATTTACATGAATATAGCATGTGTTATAGATATGTATATATATATATATATATATAAGTTAAGTAGTATATATATATATATATATATATATATATAGCAAATAGTATATATATATATATATATATATATAAATATATACAGTAGCATATATATATATATATATATATATATATATATATATATATATATATTTTATATATATATATATATATATATATATATATATATATATATATATATATATATATATATATATATATATAACACTTCATAAAGGGCAGGGTCATCCAATATTTGTTTCGGGCTGAGCCCAATTTGCCCCCCCAAAGATGGACATGTAAATTTTTACTTGAGCCAATTTTGATGGGAAAGAAGCAAACTGTAGCTTTTTTCTGAACTCTTAAACGTCGTTTTCGAGTGTTTTTCTGTGTCTGTAGTCATTCTTTCGGAATTTTCATTTCTCCAAACTAGTGATGGGACGATTAATCGGAATCGGCATCGGAATCGGAGGAATCGGCTGTTTTTCAGAAATCGGAATCGGAATCGGCAAAATTGTACCGATTCTTTGACCGATTCTTTGGTATACAATCTGAAAATAATTTTTATTCGATCTTTATGATATTTCAAAAACAATAATTCGAAGTCTGCCGTATTGATTTTTAATTTCAATTCTTCCTTAATTATATTTAATTAAAGAAAACTGGATTGAGCGGCGCATCCTTACGTAGAGCCTAAGATATCATGTTAGGATTTTTAGACAGTCATGGTGAGGCAGACATTTGGCAATGTTTCGTTAGTCATGTTATGTAACATGTTTTGATAATTATATACCCGTGAACTCGTAAGTGAGCAGTGAAATATTTGCCTTGTAGGCTTGTAATAATTGGAGCTATTGAATATAAATGCTATCCTTCGAGTTTCACCTTTTCACGTATCTCACACAGCATCTAATATAAGTGATTGTCTTCAAAATGTTATGGAAGAAATCAATATTCCTGCTAATAAAATTCATGTTATAGTAAGGAATAACGTACCTAATATGGCTGCAGCAGTTCCACAAGCAGGATTCCAGGAATTATCTTGCATTTTGCATTCTTTGACACTAGTTCTCAATGATGCCATATTTGAACAAAGAGACGTGAAAAAAATATATCCATATGCAAACAAATCGTAGGTCATTTTAATCACTTGCCTCAAGCTATTGCCAAGTATGAAGAATATCAAACTAGATTTAATTTACCACAACACAGATTTATTCAGGATATACAAACCAGATGTAATAGCCAGTATCATATGCTTTCAAAAAATTTTGAACAAAGGACGGCTCTCATTTCATATTGCAGAGATCATTCAAAACCTGCATACTTAGAAATAACGGAAAGTTCTTGAAAAATTGCTAAAAATACTTAAAAATTTTGATTGTACAAATTTATTGAACCATAAGGAATCAATGGCATCGGCAATAATCCCAGATATGAAAGTGCATTTTTTTTTAAAGAGTCAGAAAAAAGGACTATTTGAGGGACTTAGGTCAACAGTATCAGCATGGAAAAATTCAGTAAAAAATAGATTCAGCATTTACTTTAATGATAAGAATCTTGTGCTTGCTACCTATCTTGATCCACGGTTTAAAACTACATTCCTTGAGGATGAATATAACAATAGAAAAGTGGAAGATATTCTTAAGCAATGGATGTGCGAAGATATATGTTGTATAAAGGAAAGGAAAACAGTTTCCACTACTTTAAACCAATCTTCAGATTCTTCTCATTTATCAACAGAATCGGACGAAAAAAGTGATACTGAAGATAATAGTTTTAACTTCAGTTTTGAAAGCTGTTTTTCGGAATTTAAAGAGAAAAAACTTTAAAACAGCAAAGAAACTCATTCCTAAGGAGAAAGACACATATATTTAAAAAATTGAAGAGGTTATAAAAGTAGAAATCAGCCAATATAAAAATATGAAACTTATTAAAAATTCTGAAAGTCCCTTACAATGGTGGTCATCGAATAAAGGTACCTTTCAGCATTTGGGTATCCTTGCTAGAAAATATTAAGCTCGCCCCCCTTTTCCGTGGAAAGTGAAAGACTCTTCAGAATTGGAGGATCAATTTTTTCTCCTAAAAAAATCGGATGCACTCAGAAACGGGAGAAATGTTAATGTTTTTGCACTACAATTTAAGAGTCATGCTTTGACTACAAATAATAATGATAATTTTGCTTCAAGATCTTACTTTCATTTAGTAAATTAAAGAAGGATTTTTTTAAAACAAAAAATGACAAAATTGTTCATTTATTGTAAGATTTTTAAATATTGCTATTATTATTTTTCAGTGGTTAAATAAATAAAAGGTAATTAACTAATTATTTCTTTAGCAAAGATAAAATATAAGAGAATTCTATAACATTAATTTATAAGGTTTTAAATATCTAAAATTAGTTGATTTAGAAATTAGTAAATATATTATAAATATATATATATATATATATATATATATATATATATATATATATATATATATATATATATATATATATATATATATATATATATATATATATATATAAAGAATTGGAATCGGAATCGGAATCGGAATCGGCACTTTTGACTGGTATCGGTATCGGAATCGGCATCGGCTGGAAATTTGGAATCGTCCCATCACTACTCCAAACCTATGTTTTTGACATTTTTTACTTCAACTTCTACAATTTTTTCGAAATGACTTCAAACTTGAAATATGCATAGATGTGTCCATTACCTACAAAATGCCACGAAATAGTTTTTGGATTTTTCTAAAATATGCTCTTTGCTGTTGAATAGATAGATTTTTTTGCTTTTTAAAATGAAAATTGCCATGACTTTTTTCTTCTCATATGCATGAAATTTCAGAGCATATAGAGTCGAATATTTTGGGAAAATTTTTAATTTTTTCTTTTGAGTATACAAAAATTATCTATAAAAAGAGGTATCCACCCGACTATGGGCTCGAAATTTGATGTTGATGGGATAAGTAAAAATAAATAAAAAAACATTTTTTGAAAGTGAAATATTGATATATCTTTTCTACCTGTCCGATCAACATCAAATTTTCAGGGTTTGTATAGTCGGACTAGGCACATCTTTTACTTAGAAAATCGTGTTGTATATTCAAAATAAATTTCAAAATTTCCAAAAAAAATTTTGTTGAAAATTTGTTCCAAAAACAACAATCACAAAACTACTGCATATACAAAAAAGTTATCTAAATAAAATTGTGCAACTCCCAAGACTGCATATGCTCTGACAATTTCATCCAGATCGCATGAGCTGAAAGAAAGTTATCAGTAATTTTTCATTTTAAAACCAATGAAGGGTTTGAATTACACAGTACTCAAAATAGTATTTCATTAATAGGGTATTGATCACAAAGTATGGCTCTAAAAGAACACTGCTGCTCAAACGAAAGAGCAGGTCAACAAAATGTATTAAATAGTCCATGAACAGACATGACAAAAAAAAAAACAATTGAAACGACGTTTTTAGTGTCAGAAAAAGCTACAGTTTGTTTTTTTCCTATCATATCAAAAATTTGATGAAAATTAAGAATTTTTATGTCCATTTTTATGGGGTGAAAATTGGGCCTGCAGTCCGAAGCAAATATAACATTGATAGTAATGTAACATTAATAGTAATTTGAAAATAAAAAATAAAGATATCATTTTCTTCATATAAAAATTTCTTAATTTTATCTCTTAACAGCAAAATGATTGATAACTTCCTTCGTTTATATTGTCATGCTATGACGAACACTCATTAAAGCAAGTTCTGTTAGGCTTTCTTCTCCTGTAGAATTGAAAAATTATGTTTTGAGCCTTTTCAGAGTAGAGAAATATTTTTTGAAGTTCATATATATAGTATATATAGTATATATATATATATATATATATATATATATATATATATATATATATATATATATATATATATATATATATATATATATATATAAGTTCACGTTTATATATATATATATATATATATATATAAGTTATATAATAAATATCTGCGGTCCTCCATCATTTTTCCCTCTTAGGCTTGATTTTATAATGCTGAGAGCAGAAAAAGCCGTTCAACGCTAACTTGCTTTGGAGGTAGAGCAGTCGACGCTTTCGACTAAGCTTTTCAATATCTAGAAGCTTTTCATACTCATCTTCTGAGCTTTCTGAAAAATGACTTGAGAAGGTAGTAATGGGGGATAGTTGTAGTTTTATCACTTACAATATGTTTAGATGTTTCCTTTTCTTCTTGAACTTCCTGCAACCCTTTAATACAAATGACCAAATTGCAAAGTGTAGATTAAGCTTTTTGTTGTTGATCTTCAGTTAGGCTTACCCTGTAGATAGGATCAATATAAACAGCAGCTAGTAGAATCAACGAGAGAAATTTCTCTTCGTACCATGGAGTTTTTTATTTCTTCAGCATCTTAAATATAGATGGTATAAGGTTGAAGGTTGAATTTGTTAGAATATAATTCAAATTGAAACATGAAGGGCAGGTTAAAAAACTTCGAAGTTTGCAATTGCATTTTGAGATATGGAAGTCGCAAGTCAGTGAACTTGCATGAAGTGATTGAAGTCACCCACAGAAACACAATTCACAACTTGGTCAGTTCAAAATTTTTTGACTCCAACTCTACTATCTTGAAAATTACCGACCCCGACTCCGACTCCGACTCCGACCTCTTGAAAATACCACCGACTCGACTCCGACTCCGACTCCACCCTCTTCAAAATTACCGACCTCGACCTGACTCCGACTCCGACTCCACCCCCTCTTCAAAATTACCGACTCCCCGACTCCGCGACTGACTCCGACTCCGACTCCACAACCCTGCTGCCCACTACCATTTATCTTTTGCCAGGAATGCTAATTCATGCCTCGGAGAAGGTCGTGATCGCCGTAAGCGGCCTTCTATCTTTCGGCGAAAATGTATGAATCGTATGGGTACATGGAATGTCAGAGGAATAAATGTTGAGGAGAAGAGGAGAGAGGTGATGATGTATTTAGAAAGGGCAAATTTGATTTGCTCGCTGTGACTGAAACAAAGATGAAAGGAAACAGTGAAAATGAGTGGTGTGGTGTGAAATGTTTGTGTTGGTGTGGAAAGGAATGAGATGGGGATAGAAGGATTTGCAATTCTGATGAGTGACTTGTGGTAGAGAGCTATGGTAGATTTTGTGTGAGTGAGTACTAGAATTCTAAAGGTTAAATTTAAGTTTGAAAAGGTCAAAATCTGTGTGGTTGAGACATATGGTCCATCTGAGGGTAATGTTGAAGAGAGTGTGATTTTCTGGGATAATCTGAATGATGTTTTGGATGGGGTGAGTAGGAGATTCAGTTCATTTGCCACATATCTGCCCACCCAAGGATTTTTTTTTTACAGTTTTCACCACCACTCACGGGCAGAGCTCTATTCAAGGAGGGGTTGTAGTACGCTCAAAGTTCACACTCTAGGGCAAATTACGCATATGAGCACAAACCCAGGCTTTAAAGTGAGGAGATTAAATTTAGCAGGAAACACAGAAGTTGGAAGAGAATTCCACAGAACATAGGTGGTGGGAAAGAAGGAAGCTCCACAGCGAACTAGAAGCCTGGAGTTACCAATAATGTCAGCACAGAACTCGTGCGCAGATACAGCACCACATGCTACGAGGGCGTTGTAAGGGTGGTGGTACGCGAGTGATAATTTCCCTCACGCACCTGCCGTTGCGTTACTTATAGGATAGAGATAAAGCACCAACATCGCGCCGCAAAGATAATGAGTCAAGTGAACTAGAAAGTGCAGAACAGTTTATAAACCTTTTGGCCTTTGACTCGACACTATCCAAAAGTTTTGTGAAACCAGAGCCACCCCAGATATGAGAGCAGTACTCCATACATGGGCGGATGAGACCCTTGTATAGCTGGAGCAACTGAGAAGATGAAAAAAAGTCTCGCCTTCCAGTTTCTTTGAGGCTGCCCTAGCAACCGTTGTGATGTGAGGTTTCCAAGACATTTTTTTTTTTTTTAAAGCCAAGGATATTTATATTGTCAACAGGAGAGACGAGAGAAACGTCAAAAGAAATAGAAAAGTTAGAAAACCCTCTAAAACTCGGTTTCGTAGCTCCAGAAACAAAAATGTTGTATAGGTGCATTAGAAAAGGGGGGTAGGGTAATATCTAAGATTAAAGCCATTTTCGTTTTAGCATTTTGTCTTTCGCTCGAAAAGACAAAATCTTACGCATTTTAAGAACGGTTTCGTGCCAAAACGACCGCGAATTCTCAGAAACTTGTTTACATGGAATCAGCTGTTTTGCAGAAGTAGAAACACTTATGATGAACTTCAAGGATTTGGAGGGTATTATTATGAAAAGGAAGAATAATGAAGATGTTTCAGAATATTTTAAAAAAAAAAATGAATGAGAGATTATTGCTCTTCCTTACTCTTAAGGTAATTTTTCAGTGTTTGTAATATATATATATATAGGTATATAGTATATATATATATATATATATATATATATATATATATATATATATATATATATATATATATATATATATATATATATATATATAGAGAGAGAGAGAGAGAGAGAGAGAGAGAGAGAGAGAGAGAGAGAGAGAGAGAGAGAGAGAGAGAGAGAGAGAGAGAGATTATAGTTGTTATTCACATTATGAACTTGAAATTACTACGATATTGAAACAATAAAATAATATTCCATGATGTACCAAGAAAAAAAAAATGAAAAGTGCATCATTGTAACATCTTTTCATCAAAAATGGCAAAGCTGAAAATTAAACGGGCCTACCACATAGTGAAAACATTATCATTGCATTTTTTTATGAATATTTAAAAGGAGAATTAAAATTGTGAAAACCACACAAATATTTGACACAATCTCATTACTCTTAAAGTCATTAATAAAAAAAATTGATTCCATTGTAAGAAAAAAAAAACTGCCTTTCCCCATTTTCTTTGTTTACATGTTTCGTAAGAATAGAATTTTTCGGTAAGATAGGGAAATAGCAATCTTACGGAATTTGTCAAAATTCTTACGTTTGGTGAGAATATTCTCAAATTTTTCTTAAAATTTGACAAAACGAACGATTTTTTTTGAGAACGTTCTTATTTTTCGTAAGAATTCGTAAGAATATTGCCAAAACGAAAACGGCTTAAGACGAGAGGCAATTCTAGAAGTAAAAGAGGGAGCAGAATTGATATGAGTTGAAGAATGAAGGGTCTAGTCATCGGCATATGAGTGGATAGAGTTAGATGTGCAGGTGAGAAGATCATTAATGAAAGGTGGGAAGGGGAGGGGAGGAGATAGCACAGAAGCACACTTCCTCAAAACTCGGTGAGGAATGCCATCCGGCCCACCCGCCTTTCTAACGTTTATAGATTTCAGGGGCCTATGCACACGATCAAATGTAATCACAGGCAAAGGCATAGGACACCTGAGAGGAGAAGGAGAAGGAAGAGGAATGCTAGAATCGTCCAGGTTTGAGTTAGGGGAAAATAGGAGTCCGAAGAGATTGGCCTTTTCAATTGGAGAATAAGCAACAGAATCATCAGATCGAATAAGAAGAGGAAAGGCAGATTTACAGAAGTTGCTAGAGATGTTTTTGGCAAGAGGCCAGAAAGATTTGTTAGTAGGAGAACCAAAGAGGTTAGCGCACTTTTGTTTGATGAAAGCACGCTTTGCTCGTCAAAGAGTATCTCTGCAACGATTTCTAGGTGAAGGAAAATTAACGAGAGTGATAGGAGAGCGAGAATTTTTCCACCCTCAATACGCACTGTCTCTAGCCTGAATGGCCAGAGAACAAGCAAGATCGAACCATGGATTATGAGGAGAGAAAGATTTAGTTGAAGAAGGAATGAACCTGCTCATCCCATCAACGATTACAGCTCCGTCCTTATCTTTTAAATCTTTATACATCCATCATTATTCCTTACTGAGGTAGCCAATTTGTTATCATCTGTAAACTTGGAAACCTTACATTTAAATCCTTGGTCTAAATATTTTATACATATATGAGGAACAGCCACTTGACCTAAGAAATCGTTACGGACCTCAAACATGTCTCCTCATTTCCACTAATATATACTTTTAATTTTCATTGATTAACTATTATTATTATTATTATTATTATTATTATTATTATTATTATTATTATTATTATTATTATTATATATTATTATTATTATTATTATTATTATTATTATTATTATTATTATTATTATTATTATTATTATTATTATTATTATTATTATTATTATTATTTTTTTATTATTATTATTATTATTATTATTATTATTATTATTATTATTATTATTATTATTATTATTATTATTATTATTACACTATCACTAAAAGCAGCAGACGCCTTAAATAAGATCACAACATGGCTAGATTCTAATAAACTTTTACAAAACTTGCAAAAAACTTCATTCATCATAATTAGCAATAAAACTATAGCTGATAATTTCAACATAAAAATTAAAGGAGTTGACTTGAAAAGAGTCACAAATGCTAAAATACTTGGGGTAACAATAGATGAAAAAATGACATTCAAAGAACATATCAACCAGCTAGTGAGCAAACTAGCGAAATATATGTATATACTAGTCAAATTGAAAAAATTCATTCCTTTATATATATTGAAGATGATATACTATGCACATATACACCCATATCTATTATATTGTCTTCCAGTCTATGGCATAGCTAGCAAATCAGCTATTAATTCGGTTATTTTGATGCAAAAACGCTTCATCCGACTGTTAAGCCCCACTAAAAACTTCTATGAGCATACAGCACCTTTATTTAAAAAACTTAAAATATTACAATTTGAAGACCTATTGAAGCTATCTCTATTAAAGGAACAGCACAAGACACTACAGAATTATTATTATTATTATTATTATTATCTAATTTTCATAATAATCAAATTCAAAGAGATATAAATCTAAAAAATAGTGCTCACATAAATCCTCCTTTCTATAGGTTAGAAAAAGCTAGAAAAGCAGTTAGTTATAAATGTGCTAAAGTCTATAACGATTTACCTCAAGAATTAAAAAATGGAAATTCTCTTATTTCATTTACAAGTAAACTCAAAAAAGCTATATAAATAAGTACTAATACTATTACTTTATTATTATTATTACTATTATTATTATTATTATTATTATTATTATTATTATTATTATTATTATTATTATTATTATTATTATTATTATTATTATTATTATTATTATTATTATTATCATTTTTATACTTATTGTTATTAATTATATTTCGGGTCTCAAAGGACACGACACTGTGTTGCAATTAGTAGACCCATTTCAGATACTAGGGAAATTATTTTATTATAATTAATTGCTAAAATGAAGTTGTAAAATATTGGACTATGTAAATAATGTAACTTTTCTTCTCTGAATAAAGCTTTTGAAATTGAAAATTGAAAATTATTATTATTATTATTATTATTATTATTATTATTATTATTATTATTATTATTATTATTATTATTATTATTATTATTATTATTATTATTATTATTATTATTATTATAACTTCCTTTTAACGTGTTTTATCCCCTTTTCAGAGGGTAACACGGGGGACTACAGGAAATCGAACTTTAAGGCCGGCTATCCCAAACCAGCGCCATCAACGTGTTCGCAGTCGAGTTTTAATTCTTGCCCCCAGGAAGATAAAACTCCAACTGCTACGCGGAGGATTGAACCAGCGTCCTCTCGCATGAGAGTTGGCGAGTCAACCTCCTACGCCACGAGGCTGTTATTATTATTATTATTATTATTATTATTATTATTATTATTATTATTATTATTATTATTATTATTATTATTATTATTATTATTATTATTATTATTATTATTATTATTATTATTATTATTATTATTATTATTATTATTATTATTAAGAGACTTAAGGAATCAAAAATTTTGATCGCTTAAATAATTTCGGGGGTTGAACCCCTGACCCCCTTGTCGTCTAAACCTTATATATATATATATATATATATATATATATATATATATATATATATATATATATAATATATATATATATATATATATATATATATACAGTATATATATATATATATATATATATATATATATATATATATATATATATATATATATATATATATATATATATATTTATATATATATATATATATATATATATATATATATATATATATATATATATATATATATATATATATATATATATATATATATATATAGAGAGAGAGAGAGAGAGAGAGAGAGAGAGAGAGAGAGAGAGAGAGAGAGAGAGAGAGAGAGAGAGAGAGAGAGAGAGAGAGATTTTTAAAATATACTTTTTCAATTAATCATCGTCATCGTCATCGTCATCGTCATCGTCAAAATTTCATCATCGTCCCATCACTAGTATTTTATATTAGTTTCAAGAGTAATCTGATTCGTTCTTAAAGCTGGAATTGGGGATCCTTTACTCTTTTACTCATTTTCCTTTCTACATTTTCCTTTGTTTGCCTAGATAGCTCTTAACCTGGATGTCATTCTTCCTTTCCGAGAATAATTACGATTGCAAAGTGTACGGTTTGCGTTGTCATGGGAAACAATATCGAAGTAATCCCAAACCACACTGGATAAGGATACCATTGCGGAATTGCTTCAACAGTTGATTTCGAGCGAATATACTCACAACTACGAGCCTATCAGTATTAATATTGCTAGATTTCGATTGTGACTCAAATTACTGTCACTACCTTGAGACGCAACTAGTCAGCTCATTAATCAATTTCTCACAAAAGTTGTTAAATTTTCTAACAAGTTCCGTCAGAACATTTTCTAATCGCATTCCGAGTTTCCGAGTGCGAATGCAAATAATTTATTTTTAATATTTGTGAATGCGAAAGAAAATGTGAATATATATATATATATATATATATATATATATATATATATATATATATATATATATATATATATATATATATATATATATATATATATATATATATATATATATATAGTAGTATATATATATATATATATATATATATATATTTTTAATATATATTATTCTTTACACCTTTTCTCAAGAAAAAAATAGTTGCTGGAATTGTAGTTACAACAATTTTAGCTTTTCTTGTGATTTACAAAATATTAAAGATATCGTACGGTGTTATTAAAGCACTGCATGCAAAAATGTTTATAAAGTAGTTTGGAAAATAGATAACGGGAGTATGTTCCAGACTTTACCTGCTGTTAAGTCTGAGGTCAGAAAGAGCATAGAGAAATATGAGATAAGGTCACGAGAAAAATAAACACCAAAAATATTAAGAACAGACGAAGGTTTGAGTCATGTGTTTTCAAAGAAGATGTTATAGCTGTGTGAAAGATTATGTGGAGTGGAAAGATGGAGGAACTGAGCTTTTGAGTAATTGAAAACAACCTTGTTCTCAATGCCCCAAGAAATTCGAGAAAGATCAGATGCTAGTTGATCCAAGGGTGACCCAAGGGTGAGCTAATTGTTGTTGAAAAGGACGTCTATCGAAATGAAGGGAGTAATGAAAGGTGAAGTCGTCGGCATAGGAGTGGATATGTGATGAAGCAATAGAGAGAGGTCTTTTATGAAAAGTAGAAAGAGTTAGAGATAAAACAGAACCATGAGTAACACCACTATTTATAGATTTAAAGGATGAGCGATGGCATTCACCAAAATACTGAAGGAAAGAGGACCAAGAAACAGAAAGACTAGAAAGAAGAGCGCTTCTTACGAAAGCCGCATTGGCGAGCAGAGAAAAGATTAGAAGAATTGAGATGTTTTCAAATCTTCCTACTAGGATAGGTTCGAAAACTATAGAAAGAACAGAAGTTAGAGAGATTTGGCAGTGGAAGGTTAAACGGCAGTTATGCCGACGGTAAATACTAAAAAAGGAAGAGGAAGAAGCAAAGTTAAAGTTAACATTTTAAATAAAATCAGAAAGGACGTGAGGAAGAGGAGCCAGTAAGATTATTGCATTTTCTACAGAGAAAAGAATTTTTAGTGTCATGGAGAAAAGATTTTGCACGATGCAATATAAATTGCAAGGGCTTCTGGAATTTGAAGATGGCAGTAATTCCTAAAGGCAGCGTCCCTGTGGCTAATAGCACGAGAACAAGCAGAGTTAAACCAAGGTTATCTAGGTTTAGTTGAAGGTAAAGATCATGGGTGCACGCCTCCATCCATGCCAGAGAGAATTAGCTCGTTCTTTGTACACTCCGAGGAACCCTTTCCACGGAAACTGTAGTCATTCCAAGGGAAATCAAAGAAGTGCGACATGTTAGCAGAACCGAAGTGCCATAAACGTTTTCTCGCCGTAGGCTGGGGTCTTTCCTGCGGAAGATTTGAAGAGATAGAACAGAAAACAGAGATATGAGAGTGATCGGAGGAACCCAGAGGAGGAAAGAATTTAACAGAATAAGGATAAGAATTAGAGATTAGGAACTAGAATGTTGGGTTCATCTCAAAGACGATCAGAGATACGAATAGGGAGCTGCACTAACTGCTTGAGGTAATTCTGAATAGAAAAGTCGTAGCAAGTTCATCAACTTTATCTTGAGAATTGGAGAAAAGCAATTGGCCGTGGTGAACGTTGAAATAAACCAAGAATGATGATTTCAGAGAAATGTGAAGAAGAGAGAATGTGTTCTAATTTATTATGACAGGTTAGCTTATTAGGGTAGAATAATATAAGGAAAAAACTAAATCAAAACATTTGCACAACCTTCCTCTTTGGCACAACTGCTCAGCTGAAAATTGAGGGGAAGAAATAGTAGGAGTCAACAGAGTAGAGTTTGAAGTCAGAACGCTCAAAACCCAAGTTTCGGTTAAGAATAAGAGATGAGGTTTAGTGTGGGAGGAGAGGTGATTTTCAACAAAATGAAAATTAGAGTTAAAACCCAGAAAATTGTTGCAGAAATTTATGAAGAAAGGAGAACGTACATCAAAAAAGACGCGGCAATTCCATGACGGCACCAACTCCATCACCGGAGGCCGTCAATGGCCTTTAATGGTGACGAGGGTAGGGTGGATAAGGGGCTATTTTTGGAAGCCACCCATATAGGCTTCTCCGAGACTAATCGCGCTGCCATTTTATACCATTTTTTATTTTCTTTTAAGAGGTAAGTGTTGTATGTAATTGTATTTTATGGTGTGTGATAAGAGGAGAACTTACCTCAATGTAAGAAGAATGTGGATATGAACGCAAAAGGGGATAACCATTGAGTACTGGAAGGTCATGGATGTACTTCTAAGACTCATATAAAGCTCATTAATGGTGGTAATCGTATCGCTTCAGGGAGTTATTCGTCTCATAGTATATATATATATATATATATATAGATATATATATATATTGGTTATAGTTAAGCATATATAGTATATACCACATATGTAGATTTATATATATATAGTAGTTATATATATATATATATATATATGTCCGTTAGTGATGTCGGTGCGGTGCGGTACATATGCGTGGAGCGCAAATTTTGCGTGCGGTGCGGTGTGCGGTGCGCATGGCAAAAGAGAGAGAGATGGTGTGAAAGATAAGATGACGGTTGGTGCGGTGCTAGCACGGACCTCCCTGTGCGGAGCGGTGCGGTGCGCAAAAATCCGGTGCTTGGCCAACACTAATATATATATATATATATATATAATATATATATATATATATATATATATATATATATATATATATATATATATATATATATATATATATAGTATATATAGTTATATATATATATATATATATATATATATATATTAGTTGGCCGACGCACCGGGTGCGGTGCGGTGCGTTGCGGTGCGTTGCGGTGCGGTGCGGTGCGTTGCGGTGCGGTGCGTGGTGCGCTCATTTTGTCTGTGCGGTGCGGTGCGGTGCGCATCAAAATTTCAGCGACCTGGTGCGGTGCGGAAGAAAAAATAAAAGTGCGGTGCGGTGCGGAGCACGAGAAAAATTAGTGGTGCGGTGCGGTGCGGTGCGGTGCCTGGTGCGGGCCTTTTGATCGCACCGCACCGCACCAGCTTCCCGACAAATTTCTGAAAAAAAAAAAAAAAAAAAATTGAGTTAGATATATATATATATATATATATATATATATATATATATATATATATATATATATATATATATATATATATATATATATATATATATATATATATATATATATACACCATATATATATATATATATATATATATATATATATATATATATATATATATATATATATATATATATATATATATAGTGTCTCACAGAGTTATGTTTTATAGTGTATCTCTATGTGCGGGATGTTTAAATATGAAATGTAGGAATAGAAGTTCGATTATTTATTTCATTAAGGAGGATGGGATATGTTATACGAAAACCGCACACAAACATGAGAATGTCGAATGGGATGATATATTTTTTATGGCTTCTGTGAAATGCACATAAAAAATGAGGTGGGCTCTTCCTCTCGACATTTTTTTTTGCATTTGTTGTTCGTTTCACGCACAAAATTCATAAACAACTAGACGCCCTGCATAGACATATCATTTGCGTTAATAAATACAGTTACATGTACAGGTTCGTAAACGCGTCAATGATACCAACAATAGTTTTAAACGTGAATGTGAAAAGGTTGAAGAAAACAATGGTATTCAAGACAGCTCATAATATCGATACATGTAATGTAATAACGTTGTTAATAGTATCATAACAAATTTACACCTATGAATCTTATCCACAGCATGCCAAAAGGGAGAAGAACGTCAGGTCGTTTCAACTTGCACATACAGTATTTACAAATGTTGTTCGAAGACGCTTCCATCCAGGCGAATACATGCCTCAGCCCTCTGGCGCCAGGTTCCATTGCATGCCAATGACAGTTATGCGATGTCGGGTTGATTCCCCTACATCGTTGGTTATTTGACTGCGAAGATCATCGGGCGAGGTTACTGGGTCATTAAACCCAGCGTACACGGTATGTTTGAGTTACCCCCACAGAAAGTAGTCCAGTGGTGTTAGTTAGGTGAACGCGCAGGCCATGGAAATGGACCAGATCTTCCGATCCATCTTCTCGGAAAGGTTCTGTCGAGGTAGGTCGTCACTATAGCTGCATTATGTGCTGGGCACCCATCATGTTGGTAATATATTCTTCGTCGTGTCCTTAAAGGTATATCACTCAGGAGGTCAACAAGGACGGTCTGCAGGAAATGGAGGTAACGCTGTCCTGTCAAATTTCCCTCGAAGAAGTAAGGCCCGATAATCCTACTATTGAGTATACCACACCAAACGTTGACTGAGTATGAGACCTGGTGATGGCTAGTGAATGTTATATGGGGATTTGTTTCCGCCCAATGTCTGAAGTTCCACCTGTTATATATACCGTTATTGGTAAAGCGAGATTCATCGATCCATAAGATATTTTCCAATAAGTCAGGTACATCCATTAGAAGGCAATCAATGACAGCCAGGAATCCCAGCCGCCGTTGTTGGTCTCCACGATGCAAACCATGCACAATGTGTGGCCTATATGGATACATGCTGTATACAACACAAATCCGTCGTATGGTTTCCTTCGATATTCCCAAGACCGAACTAGCCTGCCGTAATGAGGACGTTGGATTTTAATGGGTGTATAGCAGAACGTCCAGTTCGACGTCGAATGTACGGACACGACCCCTCTCCCGTATGTGATGAGGGGGTTGAACTATCGACCCTGTACCTTGAAACCGTCTGTAAACTCTATGGAATGCCATGTGGCTCGGCGGTCGTTGATGTGGATAACGTTGTCCATATTCTGCAGCAATTCTGCGAGCATTCCTGTTTTGCTTAATGTACACCTCCAACATGTCCTGTGAATACTGGTCACGTGGCATGTTCCAAATGTATGGTTCTGACTAAACAAACCACTCTGAAGTTATACGTTTCACTACACTTTATTACGCATAATTTGTAGGTTATGACATAACCTCCATATGATAGCTGTTAGTTGGTTGTACACATTCACATTGCCGTATTTATTAGGCTACATATCAATGTAATCTAAAAGGGTATGCATTAGGTATTTTAATTTAATTCCTTTGTTAGCTGTATCGATATTTTTAAATACTATTGAATATACCTATTGTATTTAACCTAATTATTTCATATTGACACGTTTCGGCTTTTGTAGGCACATGATGTCTACGGAGGACGTCTAGTTGTTTATGGGTGCAATGCGTGGAAATGAACAACCGTATCCAATAATGTCGAGAGGAAGAGCCCTCCTCATTTTTTATGTGCATTTCACAGAAGCCATAAAAAATATATCATCCCATTCGACATTCTCATGTTTGTGCACGGTTATCGTATTGCGCGTGCGCAGATACCAACGTAACATATCCCATCCTTCTTAATGAATTAAATAATCGAACTTATATTCTTACACATTTTCATACTTAAACATCCCGTATGGTGATACACCGCTGTAACATAACTTGTGAGACACCCTATATATATATATATATATATATATATATATATATATATATATATATATATATTATATCTATATATTTAGGAGTAGGTATATATATATATATATATATATATATATATATATATATATATATATATATATATATATATATATATTCTTATTATTATATATATATATATATATATATATATATATATATATATATATATATATATATATATATATATATATATACTATATATATATATAATATATATATATATATATACTGTATATCATCATCTTCCTTTTTTTCCCCAAGACTGGGGGTAAGGTGCGTGAAGTAGAAGAACATGACACAAGTCGAAAAGAAAGCCCAGCCTTACCGCCACCTCTATACCTATTAGTGAGAACTCGGCGCAGTCAGAAAATCCACCCTAGAGCTTCACGGGACCGCGACGGACCCTCACTATGGCATATCGTCAAGTGTAGGGTTCATCCCCTGGCCCAGGTGGGCCACAACCATACCCCCCTCACAAAACCCCGCCATTCACTCCTATTATGGACCTTTATTCTCGCCTCTGCCAAACTCACATTTCTCTCCTTCAGACATTCGTTTACTGACTCAATCCACTTTTTCTTCGGTCTCCCAGGCCATAGTTTCACTAGTATACATTAAAACAGGTAACAACATACCCTCATGTAAGACCCTAGTGCACTCAAGACTTAGTCCCTTTACCTCCACCAACAATTTAATTGCACCAGCCACCTTCCTGCCATTCACAACTTTCCTACTACACTCTGCATCATCCGTTCCCTTTTCATCCAACATATATCCTAAATATTTAAACTCAGACACTTGTTCCAGCTGCTCACCATCTAACATAACTTCACACCGAGGACTGTCCTCACTCACAACCATAACCTTACTCTTATCTACGTTTACTTTCAAACCCCTCCTTTTACACATATCCCTGCCAAATCCTCTCTACCAATCCTCTCAAATCCTCTCTCAGATTCACTACACAAAACCAAATCATCCGTATTATAATAGGTAGGGGCACCCTCCACTCACCACCATTCTCTCTCCATCTTTCTAACACCATTTCCTGCCACCTCCATTTCTAATTCTTTCATAACCCCATCCATATACAAATTGAATAACCAAGGGGACAAAACACCCCTGCCTCACTCCGCTATTAATATTAAACCAATCACTTTTGAACACCATTTATCTCTACACACGCTTCACTATCGTCATACATACTTTGAATCCATATATATATATATATATATCATATATAGTATATATATAAATATATATATATATAGCAGCAGTATATATATATATATATATATATATATATATATATATCCTCTTCAGTAGGTGTATTGGCTACAGATTCATCAGAGCGATTAAGAGTAGGAAAGGAAGGTTTACAAAAGTTATTTTTTGGAGCAAGAAAATTAACGATGTAGGATCACTTAAGTTTAGTAGGAACACGCTGATATTCCTATTCCGAGGTTTATCAAAATTAACGAGTGAAAGGTAAACAAATAGTTTTCCATTTATGATGTTCATTGTCCTATCATTAATGGTACAATAACAAATGTAACCGAACCATAAATTTAGAGGAGAGAAAGTGCTCATTATCGCCTCTCTCATCATTTTTTATTCCTTGACTGTCATTGTCTGAGGATATTAATACTATCTTCAGAGTTATTACGAGAGGAAGACAAACAAGTGTTTGCTGATTTTCATAATATCTTTAAATGATTGGAGAACAATGATACAATTGGTTAGAAATTAGAATAGAATTGTCATGGGATGGGAAGACATTTATTTTATCATCAGAACGGCCGTACTGGCAGAAAGAGTCATTAAGTTCTTGCAACCTTAACAAAATTTCAGAGTAACGTCATGTATTACTGAAAGTTGGCGAACTTTAATCCTGGCCTGTAATTTATTTAGTTCTTACTGAGCCATGGTCGAATGATTCAAGTGTGCCGCAATTAATCTATATTTTGAGAGAACTTTGTTGACTCTTGTTTGAGATGTCACGACATTTCTAATGTTGATGACTGACGGAGTTTGTGCTGTTCACTCAAGAAAGAAACATCAACTTTCTTTATATTGGCACCAGCATCTCTCAGGACACAGTGGACATCATCTGTGAATAGGTTCCATTTCGACAACATTTCATTAAATACGTCACTGATATGTTCACCTGTGTGACATTCAGTGAGAGGTTCAGAGCACGACACAAAATTTGGCTTCTGAAATAATTGTCAACGGCATGACTACTCAGAGAAAACAAAAGAAACTGCTGATTAAGTATCTGACCATTCGTTGGTGGAGAAAGCTAACTTGATGATTATTTGATAGAGGTTATTAATTCTGAAACTTTTTCTTTCAAATAATATCTCTGTAGTACTTCCTTTGAGTAGTGTGATGAAAGAGACCGATACTTTTGCTAGCCGTACAAAACCAAGAATTTCAGCGTGACGAAGCAGAAGATCATCCTTTACTATAATTTCTGTAAATTTACAATATCCATCCTTTATGATTTTTCGTTTCATTTTCCCATATATTTGTATTTTATATTAGTTTCAAGAGTAATTTCATTCCTTAAATCTGGAATTGGGGATCCTTTACTTTTTTACTCATTTTCCTTGTTTTTGCTGCTTAGATAGTTCATAACCCGGATATCATTCTTCCTTTCTGAGAATAATTACGATTGCAAAGTGTATGGTTTACGTTGTCATGGGAAACAATATCGAAGTAATTCCAAACCACACTGGATAAGGGTACCATTGGGGAATTGCTTCAACAGTTGATTTCGAGCGAATATACTCACAAGTACGATCAATATTAATTAATATTGCTAGATTTCGATTGTGACTCAAATTACTGTTACTACCTTGAGACGGCACTAGTCAACTAATTCTAATCAGCTCACAAAAGATGTTAAATTTTCTAACAAGTTCCATCAGAACATTTTCTAATAGTATTCCGAGTTTCCGAGTGCAAATGCAAATAATTTATTTTTAATATTAGCGAATGCGAAAGTCAATGCGAATATTTAAAAAGTATGCGAATATATATATATATATAGCAGTATATATATATATATATATATACACATATTAGTTATATTGCTGTTGCTGGCTATATGCTATTATGGTTGTTAATAGCGAAGAAGGCTATATATACATGTTATGCCATGTCATTGCTGCTGCTGGTTGCTACAGCAGATATATAGTACAGTATGGCAGAGAAAGAGCAGTTGTTATATAGTTATGTTGCTATATATATATATATACATATATATATATATATAGCAGTTAAGAAGAATATATATATATATGATATATATATATATATATATATATAATATATATATATATATATATATATATATATATGTTATATATATTGTTATTAATATATATATATATATATAGTATAATATATATATACATATATTATATATATATATATATATATATATATTATATATATATATATATATATTCTTCACACCTTTTCTCAATAAAAAAATAGTCGCTGGAATTGTACAGTTACAACAATTTTAGCTTTTCTTGTGATTTACAAAATTAAAGGTATCGTACGGTGTTATTAAAGTACTGCACGCAAAAGTGTTTATAGGGTAGTTTGGAAAATAGATAGCGGGAGTATGTTCCAGACTTTACCAGTCATGTAAGATTGAACATAGCTGTTAAGACTGAGGTCAGAGAGAGCATAGAAAAATATGAGACTGTGTAGAAAGGTGTGTCGCAAGAACCCTTCTCAATGGAGGAGGTATGTGATTGAAGAGCTCAGAAGAGCAGTGTCCGTTATAATAACGATGAAATAAAGAGAGTGATGCAACAATTCACTTGATAAGACGAAAAGCCCTAGACTCAACCATTTAAAGAGGAACAGTGTGAGTGTAATCACTCCAGATGAGTGAGGCATACTCTATACAGGGGCAAACGACCCCCTGTAAATATCAAACTGAGGTGGCGTGAAAAAATTCTGAATGTGCCTCAGAACACCCAACTTTTAGAAGCTTGTTTAAAAAGAGAAGTAATATGAACCTTCCAATTAAGGTCACGAGAAAAATAAACACCAAGAATATTGAGGACAGACGAAGGTTTGAGTTATGTGTTTTCAAAGAAGATGTTATAGCCGTGTGAATTTTTTTTTTTTTTATGTGGAGTGGAAAGATGGAGGAGCTGAGCTTTTGAGTAATTGAAAACAACCTTGTTCTCAATGCCTCAAAGAAATTCGAGAAAGATCAGATTCTAGTTGATCCAAGGGGGCCCCTAGCGTGAGCTAATTGTTGTTGAAAAGGACGTCTATCAAAATGAGGGGAGTAATGAAGGGTGAAGTCTTCGACATTGGAGTAGATGTGTGATGAAGCAATAAAGAGAGGTCTTTTATGAAAAGTAGAAAGAGTTAGGAATAAAACAGAACCATGAGCAACACCACTATTTATAGATTTAAAGGATGAGCGATGGCATTCACCAAAATACTGAAAGAAAGAGGACCAAGAGACATAAAGCATTGGCGAGCAGAGAAAAGATTAGAAGAATTGAGATGTTTTTAAACCTTCCTGCTAGGGTAGATTCGAAAACTATAGAAAGAACAGAAGTTAAAGAGATAGGACGATAGTTTGAGGGTTGAGATTGGTTCCCTTTTTTGTACAGGAGCACCTTTCCAGCAAGAAAAAAGGCCAAAGTAGAAAGACAGAGACGGAATAATTTAACAAGGCAAAGTGCAAGCTTGAAAGCACAAGTTTTGAGAACTATAGGAGGAATATCATCAGAACCGTAAGCTTTCTTAGTGTCAAGCTCTGAAAAAACAAACTCTTTTGAAGAAATTACATTATTAGCATAAATATGTTGGACATAGGTGGAGAAGAAGGAATATCACTGGAATCGTCTATGGTGGAATTAGAAGGAAAGGTTTGAGCAAAGAGTTTAGCTTTAGTGGAATTTTAAACGGCAGTTATGCAGACGGAAAACACTAAAAAAGGGTAAGAGGAAGAAGCAAAGTTAAGATTTAAAATTTTTTGAAAATGTCAGATATTACGTGAGGGAGAGGAGCCAGTAAGATTATTGCATTTTCTACTGAGAAAAGAATTTTTTGGTGTCATGGAGAATAGATTTTGCACGATTTTGGGATGAAATATAAGTGGCAAGGGTTTCTGGAATTTGAAGATGACAGTAATTCCTAAAGGCAGCGTCCCTGTGGCGAATAGCACGAGAGCAAAACAAGCAGAGTTAAACCAAGGTTATCTAGGTTAAGTTGAATGTAAAGATCATGGGGTGCACGCCTCCATGCCAGAGAGAATTAACTCGCGCTTTGCACACTCCGAGAGACCCTTTCCACGAAAACTGTAGTCATTCCATGGGAAATCATAGAAGTACGACCGTAAGTCCGACCCGTTAGCAGAACCGAAGTGCCAAAAACGTTTTCTCGCCGTAGTCGGGGGTCTTTCCTGCGGACGACTTGAAGAGATAGAACAGAAATCAGAGATATGAGAGTGATCGGAGGGACCCAGAGGAGGAAAGAATTTAACAGAACAAGGATAAGAATTAGAGATTAGGAAATGGTCTAGAATGTTAGGTTCATCTCAAAGACTAACTGCTCGAGGTAATTCCGGATAGAAAAATAGTGCAATTTGGCCGTGGTGAACTTCGAAATAGTGCAAGTCTTTGGCCGTGAAGTGAACGTTGAAATAAACCAAGAATGATGATTTCAGAGAAATGGGAAGAAGAGAGAGAATGTGTTCTAATTTATTATGACAGGTTATATTGAGCCATTAGGTAGAATATTCGGAAAACTTCAAATCAAAGCCACGGGAACAAACGATTGCACATCACAACTGCCTTTGTCTGAAAATTGAGGGAAGAAATAGTCGGAGTCAACAGAGTAAAGCTTGAAGTCGGAACGCTTAAAAACCTAAATTTCGGTTAGGAATAACAGATGAGGTTTAGAGGAGAAGAGGTGATGTTCAACAAAATGAAAATTAGATTTAAAACCGAGAAGGTTGCAGAAATTTATGAAGAAAGGAGACCGTACATCAAAATAGGCCGGCAATTCCGTGACGGCACCAACTCCATCACCGGAGGCTGTCAATGGCATTTAATGGTGATGATAGTAGGGTTATTTTTGGAAGCTACCCCTATAGGCTTCTCCAAGGCTAATCGGGTGGCTGCCATTTTACACCATTTTTTATTTTCTTTATAAGTGTTGTCTGTAATTGTATTTTATGGTGTGTGATAAGGGAGAGCTTACTCCATCGTAAGAAGAATATGGATATGAGCACAAAAGGGAAGAACAATTGGGCACTGGAGTGCCATGGGATGTACTCTAAGACTCCATATGTGCTCAATGGTGGGTAATCTCATCGCTTAAGGAACGCTACTTCCTTCTCATATATATATATATATATATATTTGCGGTGAGGGAGTTTAATTTTTTTTTATCTTTATATATATATATATATATATATATATATATATATATATATATATATATATATATATATATATATATGTTTCAATTCTCATATATATATATATATATATATATATATATATGTCGGTTCGGTGCGGTGCGTGGTGCGGTGCAGTGGTGCGCTGTGGCTCACTCTCGGTGTGGTGCGGCGGTGCGGTGGATGATGGGTGGTGTGGTGCTGGTGCACGACCTCCCGGTGCGGAGCGGTGCGGTGCGGTGCTGATGGTGCGGAGCGGTGCGGTGCTGGTGCACGACCTCCCGGTGCGGAGTTGTGCGGTGCGCAAAAATCCGGTGCTCGGCCAACAAACTATAGAATATATATATATATATATATATATATATATATATATATATATATATATATATATATATATATATATATATATATATATATATATATATATATATATATATATATATATATATATATAGATATCCAAAAAAACAGGCAACGCACGCACTTTCTGTGATATCTCCTACTCTCTTTCACTAATCACCCTTATTTTGTAGAATATGGCAGAAGCAACGTCTGTGAACACAACTAGACCTCAATGGAAGCTCGAGCAAAGAATATACTGCGTCAAACATTACTACAAGACAGGCTCGTTCAAGAAAATCCAGGAGACTTTCATGCATCAGTTCGAATGTGAGAAGGCCCCCTCCAAAAGCAGAATTCAGAACTGGGTGGACCACTTTG
>JABUQX010092485.1:0-15000 GCA_015478945.1 Trachelipus rathkii | reverse complement strand
GGTCCCGAATGTAAAACTTAAGTAAGAATAGATCCAAAGATCTTAAATAGAATGCATATGAAAACTATAGGGCGAGGGTAATAGGATCAGAAAGGTTACCTTTATTCTGAATCGGTTGGTCATAAAAGCGATTCCAACACTCAAAAGAAGTGTTAGTTTTGAGAAGGTTTGTTTGGTTTATATCATTTAGTATAAACCAACATGTTTGTTTTAAACCAACTAAAAAGACATTGGTTTTTATGTTGTTGTTTTTTTCAAATAAAAAACGTAATTAAAAAGTGCTTTAAATGAAAGCAAATAGCTAATAAATCCTAATTATATATTTAGATAGTAAATAAATGAGAGGAAAACATGTTCCAGACTTTACCAGTAGAGTGCATGTAAGATTGAGCATAGCAGTTAAATATGGGTCATAGAGTTGAAGGGAGAATGGATGAGACTCTCTGAAATAGGAGTCGTAGGAACTCTCCTCAAAGAAGGAGGCACATGACTGAAAAATTAAAAAAAAAACAATGTCAACTCAACTGTAATAACAATAGAATAAGGAGAGTGATGCAACAGTTCGACGGCTAGAAAGATTGGAAAGAGGTAGTTAGAGTAGGAAAGTTAAGGAATCGACAAACCCTAGACAACACTTTATTAAAGAGAGAAATATGTATGTGGAACCACCCAAGATATGTGATTCATACTCTATAGAAGGTCGAACAACGCCTTTATGTAGAGCAACTGGGATGGTGAGAAGAAGTTCCGAAGGCACCTCGGAACACAAAATTTCCTAAAAAATTGTTAGGAAGAACATAATATGATTTTTCTAATAAAGATCACGAGAAAGGAAAATATCAAGAATATTAAGAACAGAAGAAGATTAGAGTTTTCTTTTCAAAAGAAGATTTTATAGTTGTGTGAAAGATTATGTCAAGTAAATATATGAAGAAGCTGAGTTATTGAGGCATTGAAAACAACAATGTTTTCTTTAACAATAACTAAAGGTATCAGAAAGATCAGAAGTCTGCTACTTCAAACCTATCCTATCAGCATCATTTTTTTTGCTGTTGAATGATTCGTCTTTCAAATTTGATCGAATGATGATGAATGATGGCTATCAGCTTAAGCTTAATATGCAAAATAAAAAAAAAGAGTTGGGGATAGAACAGAATCCTGAGGAACACCAATTTGGATAGATTTAAGGGACAAATGTTGGCTATCTACAAGTCAAGAGAAAGTTACAAAGAGAAGGACAAATACTGAAAGTGGGAAATTTAGATATTAAAGCTTTGTGTCGGAGTTTATCGAAAACCTTCAATATGTCTAACGCCACAGAAAAAAATTTACCGAAATGAGGAAGAACAGAGAACCAAGAGTCGGAGAGAAAGGAAAGAAGATCATCAGTCGAGTGGTCCTTACAGAACCCATACTTGCATGCAGAGATGAGATTAGAAGATTTAAGATGTTTCTTAATCTTCTTTTTAAGAATGGATTAGAAAACTTTAGGTAAGAACAGAGGTTAAAGCGATATTATGATAGTTGAATTGTTGACTGGAGTCCCGCTTCTTCACCACATGCTGAATGAATAAATTCTTTCAGTAGGAGGGAAAGGTTGAAATTTATAGGCAGTGAGGACACAGGTTACGAATACAGGGTGCAAAATCAGAAGCACAGAACCACTGGAGGGATAATTTCAGCACTCTCCGCCTTCTTAGTGGTAAGCTCAGAGAATGCAAAAATAACATTTTAATGAGTTGAAAGGAGGCGGAGATGAGGAATAGCTCTGGAACCGTCTAGAGTGGAATTAGAGAGAACAGTTTGAGCAAACAGCTCAGTTTTAGCGGAAGTTAAGAGCAGTATTACCGACAGAGAAACAAGAGAAGGGACGGAGGAAGGAGCAAAGATGGAGTTGACATTTTAAAATTGCAAAATGTCAGAAAGAGTGTCAGGTAGAAGAACCAGAAAGATTGTTGCAATTTTTACGAAGAAAAGTTTTTAGAGTCTCGAAAGGCTGATATTTTGCCAATCTGGGATGAAATGTATTAAATAACGAGTTTCTGGATTTGAAGAGAGCGATAATTTCTGATAAACCAAGATTTATCAGTATTAGTTCAAGGGATAGAGAATGGAATGTATGCATCCACATTAATTTATATATATATATATATATATATATATATATATATATATATATATACTATATATATATATATATATATATATATTATATATATATATTATAATATTATATTATTATATAATATCAGTGGCGTAGTTAGGGGATAGGCTGGAAGGCATTGCTATCTTATTTTAAGAACAAATTAATAATTAAGAAAAACACATAAACAAATAAAAATATAAAAAAATGTTAATAAAATAAGAAACCATAAGAAAATAACGCATATATCTTAAAGAAAAATATAAAACAAAAATGATAAATTTATGCTTTGCCTCCCTATCCACTGGTTAACTTGCATTAGCACATCGGCGTAGCTGGAATAGAAATAAATCCTATCCCGTCAATGTTATAAAGAGAGGCAAGCCTCCTGCTCGTCGATCGTACTCTCCGTGCCATAATTAGGTTTCTTTTTTATATTACTATAGAATTGGACTATATATATATATATATATACAATATAGTATTATAATATATATATATATAAATATATATATATATATATATATATATATATATATCAAAGTTTACCCTAATATGGTAAACTTTGTTTCACGGTAACTTAATAATATGGTAATCTTTTATATATATATATATATATATATATATATATATATATTATATATATATATATATACTATATATATTATATATAATATATATATAAGATATATATATTATATATATATATATTATATATAAATATATTAATATATATAATATTTATTATTATTATAATATATAATATATATATATATATATATATATATATATATATTATATTAATATATATATATATATATAATATATTTTTATATATATAATATATATAATATATATATATATATATATATATATATATATATATATATATATATATATATCTTGCTAGGAATGCTAATGAACATCTAGCTACGCACTGATTATATATATATATATCTATATATATTATATATATATATCTATAATATATATATATTATATTATATATATATATACGTATATTATATATATATATATATATATATATATATATATATATGCCGATATCCGTTTTATTGTGCAGATTAATATTTTTTTTAACTTTTTTTTTCATATATTAGTAGTATATATATGATACTAGCAATTAATTGAGATATGAACGAGAAAGATACGAAATATGAAAATATAAAAATTAATTAATAAAGTAAGGAAAACGTTCATTTTGCATGAAAAAGAAAAGGCCTTTTAGTGCTACCGCGTGAAAAAATCAAGGTAGGGTAAAAAATAATGTTTCTGATCTAAATGCGTTCCGTATTGTTGTTTTTTTTTCATACATAGATTTTGTGTATACATAGCAAATCATATGATAATCTGAAAGAGGGCAGTAAACTGCATTCTAACCTATATGGCTCGACGATGCTGTAAAACTCACCTAACCTATATTGACCGAAGATGCAGTAAATTTCGACCTAACCTACATGGATCTACTTTGTTGTAACAATGTTTCTCGACGTTTTCGGGTAAGATTTTTGCACTTCAGAAAATATCCCGAGACGTCGCTGTGCCTCTGGCACTGCAAATCGTACGATGCGTAAAAAGTACCATATTATTAAATAATTCTTTTTTTTTTATTTAAATTTTTTTGATCCTGTTTATTCACAATTAAATATATTCTTACTATCATATAATAACAATATATGAAAAAAAAACAACAAAAAAAAAACAACATATTTATCTGCACCATAAAAGGATATATATATATATATATATAATATATATAATATATATAATAATATATATATATATAGTATATATATATATAATAATAATATTATTATAATATATATATATATATATATATAATATAGATATATATATATAATAAGGTATATATATACAATATTATTTTGATTTTAAAGGTAAAAAAAATTGAAACTGTCTGAAAAGTTAATGAATGTTTTTGAGTGGTTTATATAAATATTTTGGCTCAAAAACTTATAAGAACATAAATATAGATGAATGTAAACACTACATTAATATATAATATATATATATAATATATATATATATATATATATATATATATATATATATATATATATATATATAATATATATATATATATATATATAATATATATATTATATATATATATATATATATATGCGTGTGGTGTGTTTGCTTTGTTTCCAGCTTTTTCCACAAAATTTCCTCGAAAATTAGAGTAGGATGCATAAAGCAACGCCAATATTCTTCGCTTGAACACACACATTACTACTACAACCTCTTCCTTAAGCTGAAATGACGTTTTAAGTAGTCTGGCCTTAAAACACAAAATATTGCTGCTAAGTTAGGCTTTTTAGAGAGAGTCTGCTTATTTAAAACTGTACACTTGCTAAATAAATTTATTTTCTCTCATATTATGTTTTATTGGATAAATATGTCATGCTCAGGAGGGCAATTGAACATCTTATGTCTTTGCCCTCCGATTTTACCGGGTTTTCTGATTCGATTGATTTAATAATGCTGCTTCTATCGATTTCCGCAAGGAAAAAATTTAGTTTAGAATTAGGAAAGGATTTTCCATCTTCCGCTTCACTGACTCGCTTGTAATGCTCCGAAACATTCCTCGGGTGACTACAATTAAATATATATATATATATATATATATATACATATATATTTATATCTAATAAAATATATATATATATATATATAATATATATATATATATATATATATATATATATATATATATATATATATATATATATATATATATATATATATAATATATATATATATATATATAATATATATTTTATATATATTTTATATATATTTATTATATATAATACATGTCCAAATTGTAATGATATTTGTAAAAAATTAAAAACTGTATTTACCTATATAATATATATATATATATATATATAATATATATATGATATATATATATATATATATATATATATAATATATATATTATATATATATATAATATATATATTATTATTATATATATATATATATAATATATATCGTACATAAAAATTATAATTATCTGTAAAAATTAAAAAGTTGTAATTAATTTCGTACTTATGTCAATATTTATGTAAGCAAAATTTTGACATAAGTACGAAGAAAATTGTATATAAAGGCTTCTCTGCCTTGTTGAGATATCTCATTCACTTACTCTCAGACTCACTTCTCACTTGCTTGCTCACAAGAAGATCAGAACTTCAAATTACAAGAAAACTCAAGTCTCAAGAAAGGGAGGTAAACTCCAGACTAAGCAACAAGACTGCAGAATCTCGATTGACGAAAATTCAAGAAAGAAGATTTGAGCAAGTGAGGTAAACGCTGGGCAAAGTCCAAGACTGTTCCCTGAAGTTTACGAAGAAAAGAGTATCTCAACGAAAGGGTAACTTTGTTACTTGCTTTTGTTGAATAAATAATAATTTATTTTGGATTATTAAATCCTTATAGTAACCTTGTGTTACTCATATTAAAGAAATAATAATCGAAAACTTTGTTTCCTCTTACTAACGAAATATCAATCGGAAACTTTGTCTCCTCTTATTAACAAGATAATTAATCAGAAACTTTGTTTCCTCTTATTAAAGAAATAATTTTATGGCAAACTTTGTGTCATGTACCATCCTACATAAAGAGATAATTACGAAACTAAACGTTTCGTGTTCATAAAGAAATAATTTCAAGATCCAGTGGCCTATCTCGTTGCTGGCGTAGTTGGTGAACTACAAATTTTAAACTTTCATCATTAACTTGTGTAGGCCTTCAGAAGAGACGACCTACAGTCCTACATCAAGGCAAATGTATATATATATATATATATATATATATATATATAATATATATTATATATTATATATATAATCTATATATATATATATACTAATATATATATATATTATATATATATTAATATATATATTATGGGTAGTGGACAAGACTCACATACCTGTCCCCCTTTTTAATCTTTCATTAAGGGCCCTATAATTTGCCGTTTCAAATGAGAGATGTTATCTAATTATTTCTTATTAACAATCAGTAAACGAGATTTTACAGGAAATGTCTTTACACAATGAATATAGGTAATTAAGCACCTTTAATCAATAGAGATTAACTATATACTAATCAACGTAATCACTCTTCAATTATAAATGGGCACTGACCCTATTCTAAGCTAATCCTCTCAGGGCGAGAGTTCCGCTAAAATAACCACGAGACAGGGAAGCTTCGGGCGGCCTCGCCCTCCACTTCTCCCCTCTCATTTAGGCATCCCTCCCAATGGGGGAGAGATGCTATGATACCCCTTTAGTTCCAATGGATTCATAGGAGAGGCACCAGGTCTTACGAGGTGTACACATGAGATTGGCAAAGTAGTCTCTCACAAGGCTGTGTCACCTTTTGTGTCATGCATGCTTAATGACTTACATAATTTCTCTACTCATGGGGTTTAGCCCATGTATTTGTGGTGACCTCTGGCTGTTGACAGGAACATTTGTCTCAAAATCTGAAGTGAGGCTTGAGATTTTGTTTATATCCAAAGGTTCCTATGAACACTCCTTTAGATGGTTACATGAAATGCATAGGAAAGTGGAAAAGAAGGAATAGTGGAATAGCTACTTGATGAGGGGAAAGAACTACAATATATGAATCATAATACCCTTCAACAAATGAGTTTGTAATCGTATTAATTTCCACATCATCGTCTTTATCTCTTATTTTTCTCAAGAGTTATTCACTTTGGTCCTCCATTTCCTTCCTCTATTTCTTCTCATTCCGAGTTTTTCTTTCGGATTGAAGGATCGAGGATGGGTTCGTAAAATATTTTAACTTTTCTTAAGCTTTCTACTACGACTTTATTGTCCTTTATTATATGAGCATTGCTGTTGGTAATTTTGACCACACGATAGGGGCCGTGATACTTTGCTGCGAGCTTTCCGACATTGTATTGTTGACTCTTCACAAGTAGAAATCGAGCCTCTTTCAAATTCTTTGGTAGAAATATATTGCGATTGCGCAAGTTAGTTCTTTGAGCTAATGGTTTGGCCATGAGTTCTGTTATTCGCTCAATGTAGGTATCGTATGATTTTGGTCCACTCGAGGCGGTTGTGCTGATAAGACCGTCAGGTATGTTGATATTTTGCCCATATAATAGCTTACTGGGACTGATACCCCCCTCTGAGATGGGGGCGAGCCTTAGGGCGAATAAGACGAAAGGTAGGACGTCTAACCAATCTTGTGTTTTCATGGAGGGCTCCGCTAACATCGTTCTAATACTGTTAACGATCATTTTATTCACCATCTCACATTTCCCGTTACTTTGGCAATTATATGTACTGGTAGTGGAGTGGATGATCCCCAACAGCTTACACACACTCTCAAATAAATGTGAAGTAAAGTTGGCGCCGTTATCTGAAACTATTCGGCTGGGAATTCCACAGTGGGGGATTAGCTGGTTTATCAAAGTCTGAACTATTGTCTCTTTCGCGGCGTCCTTGAGTGGAAAAGCCCAAACATAATGAGAGTAGCGGTCAATAAGGGTTAAAAGATACTTGTAACCTCTACAAGAAGGAAGCTTGAGGACATCTACATGGAGAACTTCAAACTTGTAGGTAACTTCTCGGTACTTGCCTAAAATGGGGTTAATCCCACGGCCAATCTTAGACACCTGACATTGAGCACAGGATCTTACTATCTCCTTAACTTTACGATGAATTTTCTCAAATACGAAATCGGCTTTTATAACAGTGAGACATCGATTTATACCGAGGTGTCCCTGCAAGTGGATCATTCTGATGAGGGCGGCAACTTGGGTGCTTGGAATGATAACGCGTGAATAGTTTAATGATATATCAACATATAAAGAAATCTTTTTCTTCTTGAACCAAAATTCTTGTTTTTTAATGATTAATGAGCTCTTATCATTACCTTCTAATAAGGATTTTATAAATGGATCATCATTTTGGTCTCTGCTTATCTCTATATAGTCAATTTCCTTTCTAAATCGTTTAATCAGCTCTAAGTGTGCGTCGTTGCAATCTCTGATCAAATTGATTTGTGTGTTTATAGGTAAAGTGTCTCTTAATTCATCTACTTTTAATTCCGTTACTTCTTTATTAAATTTATCTAATTTCTCTTTCTCTAATTCTCTTCTTTCATCTATGTTCAACTCTCTCGTTACTGCGTCTGGAATTTTCCCATGTGAGATATTTAAAGAATGTGTTCTATGGTCATTTAAATCCCATTCATTTTTGCCTTTCTCGGAATTTACGATCTGGTCACGCGCCACACACCTTGTGGCTTCAGCGTATTTTCTCTTTAACCCAGGTGAAGGTGTCTCATAGTAATTAGGAGTATTGGAAAGACTTATCACCTGATGTTTTGTTATTGTTTCAGCCTCGGCCTGATTGGCTGGCGTGGGGGTGGCTAAGCCAATCACCGAGCTCGGGAGGCGTGGCTTCGCTAGCTCCTCCTCCTTTTTGTTCAGATTGCAATGATCAATTGCACTGTTAGTGATTTCGTCTTCGTGATCAAGATGGTTATGCAATAAGTATTCACACAAAGGATTTGTTTTCTTTGTGATCAACTCCCAGGAGACCTGATAAGCCGACAAGAGGTTTAAGCTTCTAATCTCCCGTAAATTATAATTCTTATTATCATTGCATTTGTTGTATTTTTGAATAATTTCACGTGACTGTGTTAATATTTTGATAGGTCGATTAGAGAGAAGATATCCATATTTTTTCAGGAGTTTAGTTAAAAGCACTAATAATTTTCCCACACAATCATATGTCTGCTCCGCGGCTGATAAAATGATACTATAGAATGCGATGGGGGTTCTTCCTTCGTCAGGAGTAGATAATATGACGGCTGCAGCGGCGGTATTGGTGGTATGAATGATGATGTCGAAAGGACTGGTGTGGCTTGGGTAAGTTAGAGTATTGGCGTTTCTTATGGCCTCTTTGCTATCTTTAAAAGCTTTTTCCCCTGAGGGGTCCCAATTGATTTTTCGGTTCCCATACGGCTTTCCCTTCAGATAATGATAGAGGGGCGCAGTAATATTTGAGAACATAGCTACAGTAGAACGATAGAAGCCCACCTTTCCAAGATAACTTCTTAATTCTTTGATAGTTTTGGGTTTAGGAGTGTCTATTATCTCCATTATTTTTTCATCGTTTGGCCTAATTCCATCTTTGTCTATAGTGTAGCCGAGGTAGTCAATTTCATTTTTCCCTATTTGACATTTACTGAGGTTGACACTGATGTTAAAGTATTGTAACCTTTTCAGCACCCTTTCAAGGAGGATCAGGTGTTCTTCTTCAGTTTCTGAGTGTATGAGAACATCATCCATATAAGCGTGGGTGTTTGGGATTCCCTGTAGTAGAGTATCAATGAAGGCTTGGAAAATAAACGGAGAGGAGACAAAACCCATGGGCAAGCACTGATACGAAAAAGAGCCCACGTTAGATGTTATAGTGAAGTATTTTATGCAATCAGTATGGAGTGGAATGGCATAGTACGATTGAGTTAGGTCCAGCTTACTGAAGAGGCAACTTCCTTTCAGAGTAAACATTGCATCTGTCAGGTGTGGTAGGCCATATGTTGCGACCTCCACCCTCTTGTTGAGTTCTCTGAAGTCTGATATAAGTCTCACGCGCCCTCCAGGCTTTTCTAGGACACTGACTGGGAAGGACCATGGGGAGTTGGATCGTTTTAGCACCCCTGTGGCCACAAGATTATCAAATTCTGTTCTGGTTTGTGAGTAAAGCTTGTGAGGAATTTTTCTAGGTCTGAGAGAGATGGGAGGCCCCTTAACATTCACTTTATAAGGGTAGGTATTTGCCAGCTCGATTAATACTTTTTCAGGGATGAAGGCGGTTTCTTCGTCAGTAGTTACTTGACCGCCCTCACTTATCAACGCTGTGCTCATTCTTTGATTTTTGTTATTTTTATATTTTTCAAAAATTTCATCCCATATTTGCATCTGTCTTATTTTGATGTGATGATTTTCCGGCAAATATGGGTTCAAAAATAAACCTTTATATCGCAATAAAATTTCATTAAAAGGTGTAGGACTAGAAGAGACATGCAAAGTATTAGGATGAGGAGTAAATGCTAGAGAAGAGGGAAGAGTTTCATGCGCATATTTAATATTAGAATTGTAAATTTTCTTTAATTTAATACTTTTATTTGTAACAGAATCAATCAATAAATCATTTGTAAAATCGATACCCATTTGAAAATTCTTTAAAAATGACAAACCTAAAATATTCATTGAAATACTTGTCACATAAAATGTCTCTACATATTTCCTACCAAGACCTAAGTCTATTTCAATGCTTTTTACATCATAAATGGCTATTTTTGAATTATTTGCCGCATACAGAAATCCGACAGGTGGGCTGTGATCTGCACGAACCCCTCCTGCAAGAATGTTTTTGCAGGAACCTGTATCGATTAAATAATTTACTCCATTAATACAATCATAAACCTGGTAAGAGATTAAGTCGTCGATTTTACAGACTTGCTCGTTCACCGCCACATCGGCTGCAACCATTTTACTGTCACCACAGCCATCGTTATCAGCACTGTTGATGGGGTTTAACAAGCTATCTGTTTTATCGATCCCACCGACCCTTACCTGGTTCATAACTATATGATGAGGTAAATTTAATGTGAAAAAGATATACCCTGCATGCAGAGGGCTCCTAGTTGTTATAATATTGGACTCATTTAGCTTACCATAACACTTCAAGACTGAAGAATCATTCATAACAATATTTTTATCGATTAAATTGTTTTCAGAATTTGCACTACTACTACCAGTGGGTCTCTCATTGTCTATATTAATATGGGGCGCATGCTTCCCCCTCACAAACAATGACGGTAGTCTATTCACATAATTATCATTTATTTTATCACAATTCACTCGAGTACTGTCATTTTGAACATTTTTTAAAAGCGGTTGGTTCGAGGCTCTGAGGAGCCCTGTCTTTTTTATCATTAAGACTGGATTTGCTCTTTCTTTCAAGTGTATGGTCACTATATTCATTGTTTTGGTGAATATTATTATTATTATTATTATTATTATTATTATTATTATTATTATTATTATTATTATTATTATTATTATTATTATTATTATTATTATTATTATTATTATTATTATTATTATTATTATTATTATTATTATTGGTAGTAGTAGTTGTAATAAGTGCAGTATTGATAGTAGTATTATTTTGACTACTACTATTGCTTGTATTTATAATGTTTTTATTTTCTATATAGTTTTCACCAGTTATATCGGCACTATGATTTATTATGTTTATTTCATTGTTCTTATTATCAACTTGGCGAGGATTGTTGATGATTTTTATTTGAGGATGAAAGGAAACTTTTTTTCTTTGAACTGATTTTTCCCGACTGCTATATTGAGGTTGTGTGGTGAGCAATCGGGATTCTAGTTTTCCGCATTTTGTGAGGTGGTTCTGTTACCATTATTATGGAGTAATGGGTATAGGGGGCACTCCACCCCTTCACATTTGTATGCAAGATATAAGTATCTAGAATGGTAATAACAGAGGTGATTCACTGCATTGTTGAAAGTGCTGGTGTACCTATTACTCTCAGCTGATCGGGAATGGCAAGACAAACTCTTCTCACGTCTCAAATTTCCTCTATCAGCTGTGAGTGTCTGACCTTGAAGCATCTGCTGTACTGTGTCAGCCAGCGTCGAGACAGTGTTCGCCAGCTGTGCCAGCTGGGTGGAAAGATGGTTGTCGCTGGGTGGAGTGGCGTTAGGTGTGTGCACCGGGTTTGGCGCGATGTTCTTTGTGCCAGCAGCTTCGATTTCATGTCGACTTGTGTGCGTACGCACAGCGTTTACCGAGCCCCAAGTCTGGTCGAAACTTTGAGGTTGGTTTCTTCCGTCTTTGCGAACGAAATTTTTATAAAGATCGTCCGCCACTTTAGTCATTCTCAACAAGTCGTTTTCTTCAGCGAGGGAATATACTGACATCTGGATGTTTACAGGCATTTGTTCTAAGAACAGGTCTACGGCAAATTTCGGGTTGTGTTCTATGAGGACTTCGAAACTTTTGTTACCAAGGACATTTTTGACGCGGTTTAAATATTCGCTTGGCAACTCATCAGGCTGTATGTCTTGTTTAAATACGTCCCGTATTCTATTTCTGAGAGCTGGGAGGTACATTTTCTCTATGTCTTCAAGAAGGATTCTATATGCATCTTCTTGAAGCGGGGATTTTAATTTAGATACCAAAGTTGTGGGAAGTATCGGTGCCAATAAGCGAACACGCTCATGGGGCTGGTCAATATGATTCAATTTAAGGATGGCCGTAGTTGCACTCAGCCAGTTGATTACATCGTAAGAATCGAAGATGGGCAGTTGATTGGAACTTAATTGATTATAAGTATTTATAGGCGATCGGTATTCAGAACGCTTTGACCTCCCATTTTGGCGGGCAATTTTGGGCGTCGCATCAGGCTCACTTTCGGAGGTAAAACCAGATGGCGCAGTCTCCTCCCTTTGGGGTGGTGGGAGTTGAGGAGAAGGAGTCTTTCCCTTTCTTGATCGTGAGGAGGCCTTTGTTTGAGCTTTCTGACTCAATTTTTTTGTACTCACCATCGTTATCGACTCTACAAGTTCCTGACTCTCTGGATATTTTGTTGAGTCGTTTCAGAGTCAAGCCCAAATGTTTGAATTTTAGGGCTAAGATAGCTTGGGTTCAAATTTCCCAACTCTTGGGCGATAACGAATTTTCTTCGTTTTAATTTTTCAACGACTTTCTTCCTTCTATTTTAGACTTATAGAAGGGTATAATTCTTCACGTTGCAATTAGATTAACTCAATCACTTGATTATTTATAGATCTCTCGAACTGATTTAGCATCTATATCACAGATGACGGCAAAAATTTTTTTTTTTTTTTTTTTTTTTTTGATTAATTTGAAATTTAGCAATTTGGCACTAAATTTGACACCAAATTAGGGGTCGATGCTCCCTAGAGTCACTCTGGGGTCCCAAAAAATGGGTTAGTGGACAAGACTCACTCTTGTCCCCCTTTATAAATCTTAATTAAGGCCCTATCAATTTGCCGGTTTCAAATGAAGAGATGTATCTAATTAATTCTCTTTATTTATCAGTAAACGAGATTTACAGCAAATGTCTTTACACAATGAATAATAGGTAATATAAGCACCTTTAAATCGTAGAGATTAACTATATATAAATCACGTAATTCACTACTGTAATTAATAAATGGCACTGACCCTATTCTAAGCTAATCCTCTCAGGGCAAGAGTTCCGCTAAAATAACCACGAGACAGGGAAGCTTTGGGCGGCCTCGCCCTCCACTTCTCCCCTCTCATTTAGGCATCCCTCCCAATGGGGGAGAGACGCTATGATACCCCTTTAGTTACAATGGATTCATAGGAGAGGCACCAGGTCTTACGAGGTGTACACATGAGATTGGCAAAGTAGTCTCTCACAAGGCTGTGTCACCTTTTGTGTCATGCATGCTTAATGATTTACATAATTTCTCTACTCATGGGGTTTAGCCCATATATATATATATATATATATATATATATATATATATATATTATATATATATATATAATTTATATATATTATAGTATATATATATATATATCTAATATATATTATTAATATATATATTATATATATATATATATATAATATATATATATATATATATAGTATATATATATATATATATATATATAATATATATAATATATATATAATAATATATATATATATATATATATATATATATATATATATATATATATAACCTTCTCCATTTAATGGTGCCGATAAATATATTTTTTTTAATTTATTTTTTCAAATATTAGTAGTACAGTATACTAGCAATTAATTAAGATGTGAACGAGAAAGATACGAAATATGAAACTATTAAAAATTCGTTTTACCAATTGCTTCAAACAAAAAACAATTATTAATAAATACTATGCAAATTGTTTGTTAACCTTAGCTTAATATATAAACTTAGTTTGGAAAAAAAGTTTCATTTTTCATCTTATATTACTTTTTGTTTTCTCATTGTATTGCGTTTTTATATTTAAAAATTATTTGAAAAATTATATTTCACATGAGAAAAATGACCAAAGTAATTCATCTGTTACCAGTTGCATGATTTTTTAAACAATTTATTTATGAACGTTTCCATTTGGTATAAAATTGGATAAACTCCATGAAGAGCAAAACAAATTATCACAAATCACAAAAATATTCACACAAATTGGTTCTTTCATATCATCAGTTAGACCTGATACAATCGTCTAAAATCGTTTCTTTATATATATATATATATATATATATATATATATATATATTAATATTATATATATATATATATATATATATATATATATATATATATATATATATATAGTATATATTGAGGTTTTTACAACTTTTAGAGGGTGTAACTTTTTTTCCTAAAGGAGAAAGCGGACGATTTTTCGTTTTCACTCTTCCTTTATTATTATTTTTTTAGAGTATGTCCTGTGATTTTCATAAATATCGAGGGTGACAACCCTCTTGGTAACAATTACCATATATATATATATTATATATTATATATATATATATATATATATATATATATATATATATATAATAATATATATATATATATATATTATTATCTATTATAATATAATATATATATATATATATATAAATATATATATATATATATAATATATTTATTAGTGATGACCGGAATGTCAACATTTGACTGTTTGCGGATGCGGATG
>JABUQX010092484.1:47500-58505 GCA_015478945.1 Trachelipus rathkii | reverse complement strand
ATATATATATATATTATTATTATTATATACATATATTATTATATATATATATATATATATATATATATATATATATATATATATATATATATATATATATATATATATATATATATATATATATATATATATATATAAATATATATATATATATATATATATATATATATTATTATTATATATATATATATATATATATATATATATATATATATATATATATATATATATATATATATATATATATATATATATATATATATATATATATATATATATATATATATATATATATATATATATATATATATATATATATATATATATATATATATATATATATATATATATATATATATATATATATATATATATATATATATATATATATATATATATATATATATATAATATATATATATATATATATATATATATATATATATATATATATATATATATATATATATATATATATATATATATATATATATATATATATATATATATATATATATATATATATATATATATATATATATATATATATATATATATATATATATATATATATATATATATATATATATATATATATATATATCCCTTGCCACAACTATCCTCTGTTTATCGGTGAAAACCATATTGACCTAGATCGCCGCATATACCAACATAACACAGACCAAAAATTGACATATTACTTTACTAATTCTGCTCAAACACAACTCCATCAGTAGGGAGCTTTTCCGGAGCACGAAAAACCCACCTCAAAACCCACCCCCCCGAAAAACCCACCAAATAAAAACTCACCCCACACAAACCCACCCAACCTGGGCAAACCCCACAACCCCCACCCCCAAAAACCCCTAATTTTGGCAACCTAATTTGGCAACCTCTATTTTTTAGCAACTCCTTCAGCAAGTGGTTGCGCCAGATGGAGCATGAAGCCTCCATCGTACGTATTACCCTATTTTACCCCCTACTTTTATGACATTGATCTCACTGCATTGATAACTTGATGGCTTTGTGGCATCTTACATATCGGCAGACTGACTCACTTGATCCACACTTGCTGAGATGAAATGACATCTCTTGGACCTCACTCACTTATACTGACTCTTGACCTGACCATCCTGGACCCTTTGGGCTTGACCTTGACCATCTTGGACCTCTTTGGGCTTGACCTTGACCATCCTGGACCTCTTTGGGCCTTGACCTTGACTGACCTTGACCTTGACTGACCTTGACCTTTTCTGACCTTGACCTTTTGACCTTGACCTTTTACCTTGACCTTTTTGACCTTGACCTTTTTTGACCTTTTTGACCTTGACCTTTTTTGACCTTGACCTTTTTTGGGCAACCTAAATTTTTTGAGAACCCTAATTTTTTGGCAACCCTAATTTTTGCAACTGAAAAGGGTAGTTGTGCCAAACGGTTGGTGTGGTAACCGTTGTATCGTACCACCCTAATTCTTTTGACCAACCCTTTGTCTTCCATGGGTCATTTTTGCCCACGGTAAATTTTTGTCCTTCCTTTAGGGGCTAGCCTTTTGATGTCTTAACCTGTTTTGACCATGATATTTGTCTTACCTTACCAGATACCATATGGGTCAGACTTTGGCCCACTGCCACTTTTAATACACCCTTTAGGGGTTTAGCCCTTTTTTGATGTCTTAACCTTGTTTGATCATGATATTTCGGTCTTGACCTTGATATTTCACCTACACCTAGCCTCCACCCAGCCTTGAGCTCATCCAGGTAACTGATGCCTAGCCTTTGGTAGGTATCTGTGCTAACATGAGGTCATGTAGGTACCTGACCTGTATGGATCTATCCTAACTTATTTCCATCCGCTGGCACAATACACACACACACACACACACACACACACACACACACCAATTTACTTACCGCTGATTTACTTACACTCACACAGATTTACTTACACATACAGATTTACTTACACACACAGATTTACACTTACCATAGACACATACACTTACACTTATACATACATTCACTATGTCACTTATACATACATTCACTATGACAGTTATACACACTATGACACTTATAAGCACTTACACTCTCCATAGACACTTACATTAAACCATATACACTTACACTCACCCATAGGCACTTACACTTACGTTTACACTCACACACTCGATATTTTGATACCAACTTTGATGTTCAACTGATGCCCCAGGGGCTAAATGCCTCAGCATTGATGTCAACTTTTGAAGGTTCATCTTTACGACTCATCTTGATACGTCATTTACATACTGTCTATATATTGATGGATTCATCTTTGATGAAATCACCTTTGATTGCCTTTTCACCTCTACCCTACATCAAAGAACATAGCTAATATTAATGTCTTCCCCCTAGATCATAATTGGATCACCAGGCCTCAGCATGATCTCTCCGCGTGAAGTCCCACGAACCCGCACCCGCAGGTGCGACCCGCCGCGCCCCCGTCCGCCGGGGTGTGCGCTCGCAGGCGCAAGGCGTACCCTGCCAGCCGCGTGCGCCCGCAGGCGCAATATTCCTGCGGGAATGAAAAATATATATAATATGAGTCATTCATTTTTATTTCATACTTAAACATTTCAAAGAATTTCTTTTCAAATATACTATGAGTCATTCATTTTTATTTCATACTTAAACATTTTTATTAAAAACATTTTCGTGAACATAAAACTGTAACTCATTACAGACCTATTATTTAACACATATTTATTAACATTATTTTTACTTAATACTTTTTACTTAATACTTTTAATTTATAAATTTTTTAAAAATTGTATGTAAGAAGAAAAAGCCAAAGTGTCTGATATAAAATCATTTTATTTTACTACAATTGTACGAAATTTTACTAAAAACATTAACATTACATACCTTAAAGCAGTAAATCAGTAAATCAATAGAGGTGTTACCTAACACCTAGGGGATTAGTATGCTTTTGTTTTACTGCTTTACTGCTTTAACTCTCTGCTTTACTGCTTTAACTTTCTGCTTTACTGCTTTAACTCATGCTTTACTGCTTTAACTTTCTGCTTTACTGCTTTAACTTTCTGCTTTACTGTTTTAACTTTCTGCTTTACTGTTTTAACTTTCTGCTTTACTGTTTTAACTCACATGTTTTACTGCTTTAACTCATATATTTATTAACATTACATACCTTAAAGCAGTAAATCAGTAATCAAACTGCCCTCCATACCCTAGAAATAGTATGCTTTTGCTCTTACTGTTTTACTGCTTTAACTATCTGCTTTACTGCTTTAACTCTCTTTACTGCTTTAACTATCTGCTTTACTGCTTTAACTTTCTGCTTTACTGCTTTAACTCATATATTTATTAACATTATGTTTTCTTTTATTTTGTTTTAATACTTTTTATTTTTATTCTTTTTATTCTTTTTATTTTATTTTTATTATTTTACTTTTATTATTATTTTATTTTGTTTTAATACTTTTTTTATTTTTATTCTTTTTTTTTTTTTTTTATTTTTATTATTTTACTTTTTTATTATTTTATTTTGTTTTAATACTTTTTATTTTTATTCTTTTTATTTATTTTTATTATTTTACTTTTATTATTTTATTTTGTTTTAATACTTTTTATTTTTATTCTTTTTTTTTTTTTTTTTTTATTTTTATTATTTTACTTTTTTTATTATTATTTTATTTTTATTATTTTTATTATTATACTTAGTGTTATTTACTTCATGCCTATTGTTATTATTATTTAGAACACACACACACACACACACACACACACACTTACACTTATACACACACATTCACTATGACACTTATACACACATTCACTATGCCACTTACATTTACCCATAGACACTTACATTTACACTTATACACACACACAGATTTACTTACACAGATTTACTTACACTCACACCGATTTACTTACACTCACACAGATTTACTTACACACACACACACAGATTTACTTACACACACAGATTTACTTACACTCACACAGATTTACTTACACTCACACACAGATTTACTTATACACACATACAGATTTACTTACACACACAGATTTACTTACACACACAGATTTACTTACAGTCACACACAGATTTACTTACACACACACACACACACGCACACTCACTTACACACCCACACACACACGCACACTCACTTACACACCCACACACGCACATTCACTTACACATATAACGTATAATTTATTAAAACATTTTATGTTTTAATTAAACACGTACATTTATATTACTCATTCAAATATAACTAAAATTATTTCAAAGTTTCTTAAAACTTCTATAATAAATCAATCATTATCTTTGAACAAAGAATTTATTATTAACTGTTAATACTTTTTGTTTATAAATTTTATAACTAACAAGTTTTAATGCGATAAATATAATTTAGGAAACTTTTAGTAATAAATCAGTAAAGTCAGCCCCTAGCACCCCTCTACACCAAGCTATGCCACGTTTTGTTCTTTTGACTTACTGCTTTACATCATCTTTAGCGATGTAATAAGTATAAAAATAACAAAATAAGTTCTTCTCTGCTAACATAACATGTATTTTATTAAAATCATTCTAAGTTTTTATTTAAAAATAACAATTATTCACTTACATTTATATTATTCGCTCGATGTTAACTAAAAATATTTCAAAGTTTTTTAAATAATTTGGATTTTCTTTATTATTATCTATGTACATTGACAATCCAACACGAGAAAACACAACAACCCGCACTCGTTACAGATACGAAACTGACCTCTCTCTGTAAAATGGGTTGAAATAACTACTTTAGCCCTAAATTTAGGATAATCCGTTTTGTACCCCGGGGCGATTTAGGCCTAATACCAGGTCAAAATATATTTCAAACTGACCTTTTTCTGTAAAATGTGGTGCAATAACTATGTTAGGCCTAAATTTAGGCCTAAATTTAGGATAAGCCTTTTTGTATCACAGGCGGATTTAAGCCTAATACCAGGTCAAAAGGTAATTCCAGTATATACAAGAATCGAGAATCAATGTTATTATTTTATAAATATATTTCAAACTGAAACATGCTGGATCGGTAAGATCCTTTGATCAGGTAAGAAGGAAATGTTTACCTTTCTTGTGAGTGGACGGAGTAATCCTTATCTCTATATGACCTCGTATGTGATTGGTCGAGAATTATTTTATTAAGGGATTTTGTTAGATAACATGTTTTTTCATATCCTGAGCCCTACCTCTGATTGGATGAAAATTATATTTGAGCAGTCGGATGTTTTAGATCCAAACTCATTTTAAAATCATACTCGTTTTGGCTGTTAAGCGGTGCACAAGTTCTCTGATTTGTAATAAAAGTGTTCTATTTTCACTAAGTGTATATCATGTTTCACCTTAACAGGTATACCTCAATACAAGACATTGTCCAATGGGAAATCAAGATCCCCGGTAGTAGGGTTTCATTCTTATATAAAAGAAAACCCGATGGATTTGAATTTTTCAAGTGTGCTACCCAATCACCATGTTATAATACCAAGCGTATTTTCGTGAGGCCAAATGAATTACTTTGTATATGTAATCACACTGAAGAGTGGCTTACAGAATACTTTAAACCAAGCTCAGCTTTAAACTGGACCGAAACAGTTATTAGCCTGTGCGAAGAAACCAGCGATAAGCAACTTACTCTAGCATTTTATAAACATCAAAACATAATCAGCTTGGAAGTTAGATTATGGGTGAGAAATAATGAAACAACCGTATTTGAACCTACATCATTTGGATTCTACATTTCAGGCCTAGCGCAGATGAAATATATGCTAGAGGTACGTAGGCGAATGTTAATGCAGATGAAGAAGACATATGTGTTATCTAATTACGTAACCGTAATTCATTACATGTTATACCAAGAATACTACGCATTTAAGAAAACCCTGATCGATGATCCTACGCACATCATCGATCGCTTCCTAAGTTCTATAGACGTACAAAAATTCATTTATCTACTTAGAAAACAATGGCAGGAAAGTATTTATGCAGGTGACCCAGAATGTAAATATACTATGATATCTGAGCGGGAACTTTTTACGTATGTGTTAACTGAAGGTATTACTGAGACACGAAACTATATCATCGATAATGATATAAATGATTGGCATATTTGCAAAGATTTAAAGAATTTTAATATAAAATAGGCGAAAACATCATGTGGAAGTGTAATATATAATAATATTCCTGTATTATATTTAATGTTAACCTTATATATAAACCATTGTAAATATATTTAACACTCTTGTATATATATATCAAAATATCATTGTAAGTTATATATATATATATATATATATATATATTTACTTATATATATAAAAAAATATATATATATATATATATCTCATATATATATATATATATATATATATATATATATATATATATATATATATATATATATAAATCAGTAAGGCAAGTAAGATAATGATTATTAAATTTCTAATTATATAGTAAAGTTTTTATTATCCTTATTTTTACTTTCTTAAATAAATATTTACATGTATGTTAAGAGTTTAAATAAACGAAACTTGGGCTCAGGATATGAAAAAACATGTTTTTTCATACCTTAAAACCAAAAAGCGATAAAATAATTCTCGACCAATCACATACGAGGTCATATAGAGATGCGGATTGCCCCGAGCAATTATCGTGGGCAAAAAATGTCTTACCTGATCAAAGGATCTTACCGATCCAGCATGTTTCAGTTTGAAATATATTTATAAAATAATAACATTGATTCTCGATTCTTGTATATACTGGAATTACCTTTTGACCTGGTATTAGGCTTAAATCCGCCTGTGATACAAAAAGGTTTATCCTAAATTTAGGCCTAAATTTAGGCCTAACGTAGTTATTGCACCACATTTTACAGAAAAAGGTCAGTTTGAAATATATTTTGACCTGGTATTAGGCCTAAATCGCCCCGGGGTACAAAACGGATTATCCTAAATTTAGGGCTAAAGTAGTTATTTCAACCCATTTTACAGAGAGAGGTCAGTTTCGTATCTGTAACGAGTGCGGGTTGTTGTGTTTTCTCGTGTTGGATTGTCAATGTACATAGATAATAATAAAGAAAATCCAAATTATTTAAAAACTTTGAAATATTTTTAGTTAACATCGAGTGAATAATATAAATGTAAGTGAATAATTGTTATTTTTAAATAAAAACTTAGAATGATTTTAATAAAATACATGTTATGTTAGCAGAGAAGAACTTATTTTGTTATTTTTATACTTATTACATGGTTAAAGATGATGTAAAGCAGTAAGTCAAAAGAACAAAACGTGGCATAGCTTGGTGTAGAGGGGTGCTAGGGGCTGACTTTACTGATTTTCTGATTTATTGCTTTAAGGTACGTAAAATATATGTTTTTAATAAAATTTCATAAAATTTTACTAAAAGTTATTTTAAAACTTGTTAGTTATAAAATTTATAAACAAAAAGTATTAACAGTTAATAATAAATTTTTTGTTCAAAGATAATGATTGATTTATTATAGAAGTTTTAAGAAACTTTGAAATAATTTTAGTTATATTTGAATGAGTAATATAAATGTACGTGTTTAATTAAAACATAAAATGTTTTAATAAATTATACGTTATATGTAAGTGAATGTGCGTGTGTGGGTGTGTAAGTGAGTTATAGGTGTAAGTGAGTGTGCGTGTGTGTGTGGGTGTAAGTGAGTGTATGTGTGTGGCAAACTGTGTGTGACTGTGGCAAATCTGTGTGGCAACTGTGTGTGGGTAAATCTGTATGTGTGTATAAGTAAATCTGTGTGGAGAGTGTAAGCAATCTGTGTCTATGGGTAAATGTAAGTGTGTAAGTAAATCTGTGTGTGTGTGGGTGTGTAAGTGAATCTGTGTGTGAGTAAGTAAATCAGAGGTGAATCTGTGTGGGCAAATCTGTGTGTGTATAAGTAAATGTAAGTGTCTATGGGCAAATGTAAGTGGCATAGTGAATGTGTGAATGTCATAGTGAATGTGTGTATAAGGTAAGTGTGTGTGTGTGTGTGTGTGTGTTTCTAAATAATAATAACAATAGGTATGAAGTAAATAATAATATTAATAATAAAAATAATAAAAATAAAATAATAATAAAAGTAAAATAATAAAATAAAATAAAAGAATAAAAAGAATAAAATAAAAAGTATTAAAACAAAATAAAATAATATAAAAGTAAAATAATAAAAATAAAATAAAAAGAATAAAAAGAATAAAAATAAAAAGTATTAAAACAAAATAAAATAATAATAAAAGTAAAATAATAAAATAAATAAAATAATAAAAATAATAAAAATAAAAAGTATTAAAACAAAATAAAATAATAAAAATAATAAAAATAATAATAAAAATAAATAAAAATAATAATAAAATAAATAAAAAGTATTAAAACAAAATAAAAAACATAATGTTAATAAATATATGAGTTAAAGCAGTAAAACATATGAGTTAAAGCAGTAAAACATAGTTAAAGCAGAAAAGCAGAGAGTTGTACAGTAAAGCAGATATGTTGAAGCAGTAAAACAGTAAAACAGTAAATCATTTACTAATCCCCTAGGTGTTAGGTAATAACACCTCTATTGATTTACTGATTTACTGCTTTAAGGTATGTAATGTTAATAAATATATGAGTTAAAGCAGTAAAACATGTGAGTTAAAACAGTAAAGCAGAAAGTTAAAACAGTAAAGCAGAAAGTTAAAACAGTAAAGCAGAAAGTTAAAGCAGTAAAGCAGAAAGTTAAAGCAGTAAAGCAGAAAGTTAAAGCAGTAATACATGAGTTAAAGCAGTAAAACATGAGTTAAAGCAGTAAAACAGTAAAACAAAAGCATACTATTCCCTTAGGTGTTAGGTAACACCTCTATTGATTTACTGATTTACTGCTTTAAGGTATGTAATGTTAATAAATATGTGAGTTAAAGCAGTAAAACATATGAGTTAAAGCAGTAAAACATGAGTTAAAGCAGTTACATACAATTTTTAAAAATTTATAAATTAAAAAGTATTAAGTAAAAATAATGTTAATAAATATATGTGTTAAATAATAGGTCTGTAATGAGTTACAGTTTTATGTTCACGAAAATGTTTTTAATAAAAATGTTTAAGTATGAAATAAAAATGAATGACTCATAGTATATTTGAAAAGAAATTCTTTGAAATGTTTAAGTATGAAATAAAAATGAATGACTTATAGTATATATATATTTTTCATTCCCGCAGGAATATTGCGCCTGCGGGCGCACGCGGCGGGCGGGTACGCGGAAATATTGCGCCTGCGGGCGCACGCGGCGGGCGGGAACGCGGCGGGTCGCACCTGCGGGTGCGGGTTCGTGGGACTTCACGCGGAGAGATCATGCTGCGTCCTGGTGATCAGCTTATAACATAGGGTAGACATTAATATTAACTCTGTTCTTTGATGTAGGGTAGAGATGAGCCATCAAAGGTGATTTCATCAAAGATGAATCATCAATATAGATGGTATCAAAGATGACGTCATCAAAGATGAGTCATCAAAGATGAACCTTCAAAGTTGAGGCATCAATGCTGAGGCATTTATGCTGGGGCATCAAAGTTGAGGCATCAAAGTTGAGGCATCAAAATATCGAGTGTGTGAGTGTAAGTGTAAGTGCATCTGCGTGTGGGTGTGAGTGTAAGTGTATATGGTTTAATGTAAGTGTCTATGGAGAGTGTAAGTGCTTATAAGTGTCATAGTGTGTATAACTGTCATAGTGAATGTATGTATAAGTGACATAGTGAATGTATGTATAAGTAAATTGACCCTGGGTGTGAAGACAACCAGTGGGTTAGCAGATCTGTGTGTGTGAGTGTATGTGTGTGTGTGTTGTGTGTGTGTGTGTGTGTGTGTGTGTGTGTGTGTGTGTGTCCACGGATGGAAATAAGTTAGGATAGATCCATACAGGTCAGGTACCTACATGACCTCATGTTAGCACAGATACCTACCAAAGGCTAGGCATCAGTTACCTGGATGAGCTCAAGGCTGGGTGGAGGCTATGTGTAGGTGTAGGCTAGGTATCTGGCAAGGTCAAGACCGAAATATCATGGTCAAACAAGGTTAAGACATCAAAAAGGGATAAACCCCTAAAGGTGGCCAAAATTAGCGTGGCCAAAATTGACCCATGGTATCTGTAAGGTCAAGACCGAAATATCATGGTCAAAACAAGGTTAAGACATCAAAGTTGTAGTCCCTAAAGGAAGGACAAAAATTACCGTGGGCAAAAAATGACTCATGGAAATCAAAGAAGGGTCAAAAATTAGGTGGTACGTACAAACGGTTGTTTACGCAATTATATAACCTCTTCTTCGAAGGGCTGCAAAATTAGTTGCCAAAAATTAGGTTCTCAAAATTTAGTTGCCCAAAAAGGTCAAGGTCAAAAATATCAAGGTAAAAAAGGTCATACAAAAAGGTCAAGTACAAAAAGTCAAGGTAAAAAGGTCAAGGTCAGTTACACTATGTTATCAAGGTCAAGGCCCAAAGAGGTCCAGGATGGTCAAGGTCATCGAAGAGGTCCACATGGCCAGCACCAACATCCAAAGAGTCCAGATGGTCAAGGTCAAGGTCAGTATAGGTCTGGTGAAAATAAGGGCGGTATAGCTCACGTAGGTGGTCAAGGTCAAGGTCGGGCAGCTCAGGTATGTGGTCAAGACATCAAAAGGGCTTTCAAGCCCCCCAAAGACACATCAAAATCACCGTGGGTCAAAATTGACCTATGACCAAAAAATTAGGGGTAAAATGGGTATGTAATGATGGAGGCTTCGCCTCCATCTGGCGCAACCCTTCTTCGAAGGGTTGCAAAAATTAGGGTTGCCAAAAATTAGGGTTTGGTGGGGTTTGGGGTTTTTTTGGGTTGGGTGGGTTTTGGGTTGGGTGGGTTTTTGGGTAGGTTGGGTTTTTGTTTGGGTGGGTTTTCAATTGAGTGGGTTTTTCGGGTGTAGGGC
>JABUQX010092484.1:0-27500 GCA_015478945.1 Trachelipus rathkii | reverse complement strand
TTACATAACTTTACGTCATTTAAACAGATCAAAATTAAAATAAATTAGGAGCGACTTGATTTAGATTCCTTTAAATTTAAAATTTTAAATGGGATTTATATGTAAATAATTATTATTAAATAGTATTGTTTAAGTGAGAGAGATAAAGCTAAAATCAGTTTTCTTCTAATTAAATTAACTGAAAAGTAATTTGTACGGATACAGAAATAAATAAAAAAGATATAAAATATCTTAAAAATAATGTTGTACAATAATATATGTCAGTTGAACTATGTAATGAAAATAAAGAGGATAATTAAGTAAGTTAATAATACGAGCAATAAAATACTAGTATACTTAAATCACACTTTGTTTATTTTTTTTCCATTAATAAAATTATAAATTTAAATTTTCCAATTAAAATTGGCCAGAATTCTATTGCCGGCATCATTGTATGACTAACTGTATGACCAGATACGAAGTTTGATATTTTCTTGTCATTGATCTTTGTTAAACTTGAGTCTATCAAAAATTCTAAAATATAACCCTCGCGTCAATTTATTGTTACATATAATCTTTTTTAAGTTTCATTACAACATCCTTACAAAGGATTATTATTCTTAAAGTACCTATCGTATCCTCGACCTAATCATATTGTGAGAATCCAGTAAAATATTTTTTGTTTATCTTCGCGCAGAAAATTTTTGGAAAATCAATTTTTTTAATATAATTATATTAATTCATCCGATCATCTTTTTAACCCAATACTTCTGACATCTCAAATAATAATAAATTTTTCATATTATTGAATAATGTTGTTCACTTATATCTTTTCATAATATGTGACTTATATGTGAAAATGTTTCTATATACTACTATGTTTCTAATAGCACACACTCTCAGCAATTCCACAATATTGACACACTTTATTAGAACCAATTAAATTAGAAGAATAAAAAGAAATGATTGAGAAAACATATTTACAAATTTCTTCATTCAGACAAATATAATGATCACTAATTAATAATAATCCTTTGAAGAGAAGAAATTATGGTCATTTAATGCTTAGAAATTTCTTTGAAATCGACATAATGTTTCGATTATTTTCATGTTAAATTGTTCTGAAAGTAAGTAACAATATTATATTTATTATTTTATCAAAATTATTTTTCTGCACTTTTTTTTTTCGATTGATATATAATGATGCACACGATAAAGGTGCAAAACTTGCAAGACACAATAATGATGACAGATAAAAAAATGATTTAGTATTACACTGAGAGCTAAGAGGAAATGTAATATTATAATCACTGAGAGAAATTTTAATATCAAACTGAGATAAATTTTAATATAACAGTGAAAGAAATTTTAAAATAAGCAAAAGAAATATTTATATCTCACAGTGAAAATTTAATGTTAACAAAATAATATATTCCATTGAATATTAATGACGTTTCCTGAAAATACTTTATATAGCTGCCAACAAAGAAAATTATAATAATCGGTTTGAACCTTAAGAACTTATTTAAATCTATACCAGTAATAATAAGTAACATCACAAGTTATTAGTTGAAATTTATAGTAAATCATTGGTTATTTAAAAATAATAATTTCTAAGAAGAAAATTGAAAGTTTAGTTATGTTGAGGAGGTTATAATAGGATATAACACGATGTAATAATAATAATGAATATATAATATTATGCTGCTTATATTGTATTCATTGTAATTTTACATTAATAATTAGTTAATAATAATAAATGCTGCTACGATAAAAAAATGTTACATTTACTTTTATGTATCTGCAAAAAAATTATATTTATCAATATATTCTTGAAATATTTAATTTATTGCAATCACCTCCGAGCAACAGTCAATATATACTATATATATTATATATATTATGAGTTATAAGTATATAACATGAGGTTATATTATTATAACTTTTCAATCTAGGATACTTATTATTTACTAATTATATGTATCTGCAAAAGATTTATATATATTATGTCTTATATTGTATTCATGTGGTAAAAATCTTATTTTTTAGGATTAAAAAATATAAATATATATTTATAATATATATCATTATATATACATATACTTTCATGTATCTGTATATATATTCCATAATATATTAATTTATATATGTATTTATATTAATTATTTTCCATATGTATTTATATTAGTATAGATAATAAATATAATTATATATTAGTACATATATATATATAGTTATATATACATAAAAATATTTATAAATTAAATTTTAAATAATTTCTTTTTCTTTGTCTATTTATACTTAATTAATATGTTAATATATATTAATATAATTATATATTAATAGATATAATATATTATAAATATAATATATATTAATTAATATATATATAATTAATTATAATATATATATAATATATATATATATATATTAATTAATATATTAATAATATATCATATAATACTAATATATATATAATATATATACGTAATATTAATATTATAATATATATATATAATATAAATCATATATATATATATATATATAATATATAGATTATAATAATAATATACAATATACTAATATATAGTATAAAATTATCATATATAATATTATATATATATATATTATAAGTATTATATATAATATTTAATATATTATTATAATATATATATTATATATAATATATATATACTATATAGTATATACTAAATATTATATTAAATTAATTTATTAATATATTAATATATATAATATATAAATATTATAATATATATACTTATATTATATTATATAATAATAAGATTATATATATTACATAAATATTTAATATATATAATATTTATATATACAATAGTATATATATTATATATAATATTAATATATATATATAATATATATTATAATATATATATATTAAATATAATAATATATATATATATAATATAGATAAATATATACTATATATATACTATACTATTAAATATAATATATATATATAATATAATATATATTTACTTATATAATATAATATATATATTATTATATATATTTACAGGTAGTCGCCACTATTCTATGTCGTAGGCAGTGAGAATATATATATATAGCGTAGTGTTATTATATGTACACAAAATGTATCATAACCATACTTAACCATGAGTGAGTAAGCTAGTACTATATATATATATACATACCGCATATCAGTATCCACAGTATCCACACGACTTTCACTAAGTGAGGAGATAAATTCAGACAGGAAATACCCGCAAAAAAATAATTAGTAGCTGAGAAGAGAAATTTAGCTACTAGAATCATAGATATATATATAGTGGACAAAGAAAGAAAGAAGCACCTCACAGAAAAGAAACTTAAACTTAGAAATAGTTTTTACTAATTCGACACAAAATCTCAATTCCGACTACTATCATACTATACTGCTAATAATAGATATTAATATACCTAGCTAACCCTTTTTATAATATATATATATAGTATATACTGTGTATTATACTACTCTAGAGTATGAGGAGTCGTATAAAGCGATGGTTACGCCCAGTGCGTAAGGTTCCCCTAGTTCGATTATGACTTATGTCCACTGACTAATAATACATAAGTTAGCATAACTAAAATGAAATACAGGTTAAGGCTAAGCACCTAAAACACGCGCCAAAATTAAAATGAATTAGAGTGGTCAGGTGAACTTGGAAAAGTAACATAATATATAGTATACCATACAGTTACATGCCCTTATTAGTCTCACAATTTGAACTTACTGAACCCTATATCTTAAATTAAAAAAAAAGCTGTATATATCTACGGTAATAGTCACAGAAAACCCCGGCCCCCACCCAGAATATATATGATAATCAGATACACTCAGTATACAAGGAGTGGATGAGACTTTATATATTGCCAATAGTCAGAATAGTAACTGAAGAAAGTACATAAAAAGTATATTACTAGTAATTATAAGTATCTAAACAAGAAATACTACCCAGAATTTAGTTGGTAGTTTGAATAATTTTTATTTCCTAGATAAATATATAGAATATATATATTAACGCTAACAAATAACTGTCTGTGATGTGAGTATGTTTATACCATAGACATATTATAATTATTTTTGGAGTTTATATATTACAACTCTAATAAATAAGTAATTAATTTATATTATAAATTCTGTCTAAACAGGAATGAGACAAAAAAAAGTAATAGCTAGATTTCCTCGTTAACAAAGAAGTATATGATTAGAATAAAGTACTCAAATGAAGGCTGACTAATAGTACTAGTAATGGGAATATATGTATGAATGATTAGTAGAAAATTTAAATAATTTATTAGAAATAATTAGTTTTCAAATGGATCGAGGGTTAGTAAAGTTTGATGTATAATATTGGAAATTAATATTATATATATGTATCTATAATATATTACATAAATTCCTCAAGCGGAGAATATAGAAATTGGACAAGTACATAATACGGAGAGGCAAATCTAGTAATAAGTATAAATATAATTATCATATCATAGGCGTATATATCAATAAGTACCAGTAAATTGAATTAAGTGAAGAATGGTAAGGATTAGAGTTAATGACGTGATGAGTATAGGGAATAATCTATTCTATAATGCAAAAGTAGGAATATGTATAGGATAGATAATGGAGACGTAAAGCCTACTAGCTATATATGTAAGTCACACCACTAATTAACAGAAAAGTAGATAGTATGCTCTCACATATATATACTATATATCAGAGGCGCATACTACAACAACAGACCGATATGAAGCAATTTTGAAAGGAATAACGATTAAGTTAGGGTTAAGGTGGCTAGTCTAAAAATATACACAATATAAGTTTTTATATAATTCTCTAAAAATAGAAAAAGTGTGAGATTAAATGATGAGAAGAGTAAAAACCCATACAGAGAAGGAGCTTGGCTAAATAATTACAAGTTTTATATTGAAGAATCACACACCAGATGGAGACGGAAGGATAAGGAAACTGAGCTTCTCTAATACAACACTAGAATTTTTCAAAATAGAATAAAAATACTGATTCAAGCGCCACCACCGCAAGGAAACCATAATCGGTTATAACAGGTACCTAATTTAGTTATATACTCAATTATTACCACAAATTACATATAATTTATCTTGGAAATATTTCTACTTCCTATGTATCTGTTTATATACCAAATAGTAGTTAATTAATTATTCTAATTATCTTAATTAATATAGAGCCGTAATAAGTAAAATACAGATAATATTTCATTTTTCTGAGTGAGTTATATATTATTTATTATTAATATTAATATATTACATTAATATTACTAGTAGTATACACATTTATAATATATCACGTAATTACTCATCTATATTATAATACCTAGTAATATTATATATTTATTTAGGGCCATATAGGCCTATAAGTCCTATTTATATCTCACTCCATGTAATATCGTTTAACTAATCACTATAAAAGATACGAATAATCACAGGGGATACTAATAAATATTTTTATCGCTCACATTGAATTAAATAATATGATATATTATATAGACGAACAAATTTTATGATTAGAATTATCGTTAAGAATAGATAATTTTTGATTCTTACTTCTATCTCCTTTTACTCTCTCCTCTCTCTCTCTATCTGCTATCTCTTCTCTCACTTTACTATATATCTCTCTCTTCTTCTCTAAACGCTCATGAGCTATCGGAACTAACAAATCCATTAATCAATCAAAACTATCTCTCAAGTGAAATAAACCCAATCCTCTATATCTCTCTCTCTCCCTCGTCACTAAACCTAGGTATCCATATTTCCCTCAATCTAGACTTACTAAAATCTACTCTATCATAATCGATCAGAATCTAATCATAAGTGATAATAGTCGAAATCTACTCCTATTCAGATCCATAGTTATCATACCATCTATACAAAATTTGTATCTGAATAATGATACACCACACGATAAGTGGTCCTTATTTGACACTCAACAGAGTAAAAATGAAATGTTATAAACAATATAACAAGATGATTGTGTCACTTGTATAGTACTATATTGAAGGAAGCCTCACAACAGTGTAGTTGTAAGTAACTGCTTTGGATTGTGACTCCTAGAAATATTTAATGTGTAAACTAAGAGTTATACACGTGATATAACTCTTATGAAGTATGAACGTCGTTTTAAATTGTATACATAGAATAAGATAGAAAAATAATGTCGAGAATGAAAAAGTACAAACCCTGAGTGTATTAATAATCTTACTATCACACAATTAATATAAGGATTTACATGAATTAGTAATGTAATTAGCCTTTATCTAGTCGGAAAGACACAAAATGACAGATTTACTCTTATTACTCAAAGAGAATTTTTGGAGAAAGCGAAGGAAGCGAAGGCAAGAAGAGAGAATAAGTCACAGAAGAATAGCTTAGAGTATAATACCCTCGAGTAGATTGGAAGAGAGTCACATATACCGCATACACAGTAACGCGCGACGTTACATATGTAAAATAAGCAGTTCTTTATAATATATGTAAAGCTGAGCACCAGCACATACGACAAAGCGAAACAACAACAACACATATCTTACAACACAACAACAACACACTACACAACATACTACACAACAGCACAAAACACCTTTCATCTTCATGAGTATATTATTAAAGGTGTAAATATAAAGATCATTATAATATATTATAATATTATTTATAATATATAAATATATAATATATAATATTAGTATATATAATATAATTAATAATTATATATCATATATATTTATATATATATAATATATATATAATATATATATAATATAATACTATATATATATATATATAATATATATAATTATATATATAATATTAAATATATATATTTTATTTATAATAAATATATTATTATATTAATATATATAATATAAATATATATGTATATTAATTAATATCATATAACAAATATTCAATTTCCAATCTTCCAGGTACCGTCTCCATAGCTGATATATATATATATATAGTATAATTATTATATATATATATATATAATAATATATATATATAAATATATATTATTAATAATATTATATTAATCATATATAATTAATATATTAATATATATATATATATATATATACGATCATAATTAATATATATATATATATAATATTAATATATATGTATATTATATATATAATAGATATAATAAAGATTATATTATATATATATATATATATATATATATAGTATAATAATATATATTATCTAGGCTTAATGTACTTAATTTACTGTGTACTTGGAGCTTAATAGTACATCTTTTTTATGAGTACTGTAACTTGTACTTTATGTACATGTGTTATTTGCAGTTCATAAAAACCAGTTGATACTTATTTACTTGTAAATGATTACTAATGAAACCTCTTAGTACTGAAAAATTTGCTCAACAGTACTGCAATTATAACTATTGGCAATTTTATACTTGCCATATATTTATTTATTATAATATCTTGTTGAAACTAAAATTGTTATAACTTGTTCTTTACATATATAATAATATATAAATATATTATATACTTAATATTAAATACCAAATAGTATATATATATATACATTTTACAAAAATATAAAGTATTGATTCATAATTATGTATATATATACTATAATTAATAATATATATATATATATATATTATATATATATATATATTATATTTATATATAATATATATATATTATAATATATATATATATAATATTATATACTTATATAGCCTATATATATATATATATTATTATATATATTATATAATATATATATATATTATAATATATATATATATTATATATAATTAATATATAGTATATAATTTTTACTAAGTTTAGTAACACCACCCGCTCACGGGAGATGAGAGTAGAGCCCATTAATCTAGGCGGTAAGATGCTTGCTCTCCATAGTATATTATAGAGTCACTGTATAGTCAAGACGCGTAGTTATCAATAAAAGAGATAACAGCTCACACTCACACCCTACTATAATATAACCGACCGTGAATATATGAACGAACCTGGCTTCTATCGCTTAGTTGGTGCGATAGTATCAGTTCATATCCTGCTGACGCTATCCGAGACACGCTTATATTTTACGGTGTTGATCCTATTATATCCTTACTATTGTGAACTTATGCCTGAAAGATAAATATCTTCATACACAAGCGACTGCACGAAATACAAAATAGAAATGAACTTGTATGTAACTTTATCCAAACTTCACTGGAATGTAATTAATACATATAAGTATATAAATTTTACATTATTTTATATAATCATATGAGTTTTATAAATAAAATTCACAAATAAAGAACAGAGTTATAAATAAATTTTGCAGCTCTCACAACTAAAATTTTATCGTAAATATGAAATTTTTTCTTTCACTAAATAAGTTTTAAAAGCAAAATTATTAATTTGTATTATAATTTTATATTTCACATATAATATAAATCTGGCCAGGACCTAACTGTCTAAATAACAAATTTTTAAATATCCTGAGAATGTCATAATGCCTACCGGCCCTAATCACTCAATCTTTCAATCTTCAGCTTCTTCTCTGTATTGTTCTCTATTATATATATAGATATAATATATTTAATATATATATAATATATATTAATTATTAAATATATATGATAATAATAGTATATATAATATATTATTAATATTATATATATATATAATAATATATATATAATTATAGTATATATTATAGTTAATATATATATTATTTAATATAATATGTATCATATATCATCACAGTGGCGGCTCATGTATGCTACTGACCACTTAATGTAAATGAAATATTATTTGGGTAGGCCAGTCTGTTTTGTAATTAATTATATATAATAATATATATATATATAATATATATAATATATATATATATTAATCTTATATATATACAGGTTATTTATTATATATATAATCTACTCTATCTATAATTTCGTGAAAGTAAATAATATCTTAGATCTATTATATATAATTATATATAATACTAATCGTAATACGTATCATATATATAATACTATATAGTAATATAATATATAATAATAATATATTATTATATCATAATATATTGATAATGATAAATTAATATATATAATATATATATATAATAATATATAATATATTAATTATATAATATATATATATAATATATATTATATATTATTAATATATATTATTATATATAGAAGAAGTTAAGATGAGACGAGTAGAGAATATTATAAGAGTAGTAGAAGAGATATATATGAATATATGATATATACTGAGATGTATGATATAGATATTATAAGAAGAATAGATAATATTATAGATATATGATGAATAGGTACTCTAGTACTCTAAGCATTAATAAAAATTCCTTTATACTGAAGATATGTTAATATGAGGTTATTATTGATGATCGAAATCACTCAATTATGAGAATAAGAGAAATATTGCAAGTTGATCTTATATCGTGCATAAAGCTTATCTGAAAACTCATAAATTCTCAAATAAACTTATAAGATGGTTATCGTACGGAGTAAAAGAGAATTTCATCACCCTCCACGGCGGCCGGTAATTAAGTTAAAATATTACTATTCTTTCTTTCTTTTTATACCATATCGTAATATATCACTAAGCAGATATTTAGATATGCTCACTGTACTCATATTTGCTTTCTTTATTACGCAGTAATATTATACTGCTCAAAAGAATACGACAATATAATATAATATAACTTTCTCATTTGAAACAATAAATCAACAAAAAATAATATTATTAATTCAATAAAAATCATTCAATATGTCAAACCTGATATGTATTATTTACTTAATAATAAATAAGTATAATGGCTCTACCTTCAATCCCAGCCATTGAACATTGTGACTTCTCTGTGCATTAATGGTATTAGCATCCACCTCACTATTGCACGATACAGTTGATCAAAACAGCCTTATAATAACATACCATAGAATAAGAATCCATACGTTCTCTACTTACAAAATATAACTATAAAATCTAATTACATTTATGTAATTTTAAAACGTGACAATTCTTATATAAAACGGCATTACCACTGCATATTGAAGAACTTATTACGAGCACCAATATAAATAGATCCTCTTCTGTTCTTTAGTTCCTTTGTATAGACAATATTCTCCAATATCACTTATTAGTATTGAAATTGAATGAGAAGATCTCCCTCACAATTCATAAAGTATCTCTTTACTCCTTGATAGACCACACTCGCAAAGTTGTCGTATATCTTTATACGTCTACCTAGCACTTGTCGATCTTAATATTGTCGATTCTGTGAGAGAAGGTTTTAACGCCCTTAAAGTACCTGAAACTACGTTCACGTGAATGCCGGACAAGATCACTATTCGGGAGAAGCATCACACTTCAAAACACACACTCACATGAATAATGATCTAGAGATTCTCAAGACGCTTTGAACCTCATGTGCAACATAGTTCATACGGCGACTAATAACCAATTAATAACTCATAACCATACACACCAACCTTTAACCATACTATACACGACACATTAACATTTGCGACTACGAACTAAAGGTTATACCATTAGACAGAGATAATATAAACCAACTAACCCTCCAGAAAATAATCAGTCTCATCGTGTAGTCAGCTAATATCAGAGCAATGTATCTAAATATATTTGCTAAAAGTATTATATTATATGAATGATATGAATCTAGAAGTAAGGAAAAAAAAACAACTGCTTGAGACTCATATATAAATTTTGTCTTATCCACGGGGTCGCGCACAGATCATAAATACTATGTAAAAGCGTATACACACCATAAAAACACAAAAAAAAAAAATATAAAAAAAACACAAAAAAAATCAAAACACAATCAAAAATTTTTATGAAAAATCTGCAATTTATCAATATTACACTATACCACACCAGGGTAGATAATATAATATTAAGACAATGTATCACTAGCCTTACTGTCGCGAGTCTTCCAATCTTGCTTTTCTAATCAGGGTATCAGTAACTAACGACTGCTATATCTCTTTAGAGTTCTTCTATTCAATGGTTCCTAAAAAAAATCACACTCACTACTCTAATAAACATTTCAATCTATCAAATCTCCCATATATTCACCCAGACTTAAATAAGAAATCTTTTTTGCAACTATATTGTTGAAAATCTAAACATTTGCAGGAAGCAATATCAAATTAGAGTTTAGCATATTCCACCACAACTATGTGATAACTCTAATAACAACTCTATCTAAATTATTTAGATTTAATTGGACTAGTTAAAATCCAGTTTGAGTATATAATATCACATATTCCAATCAATGATTATTCACATTGTTGTTTCTTCCAAATCACAAACACACAAGCAGCAACAGAAATATAGATGATCATTTCGTAGAAGTCAACTTTCTTCGAATAACTCTGTCTCCTCACGAACAACAGAACGTAAACTGGATTCACGAGCGAATGCTTTTATATTTATATCAATTTGGAATATTTTAATTTAAGTTACGTTTTTCAAAACAGTCTCATATTTAACCTGTAATCCTATTTCAATATAAATATTTACTCAATGCATCAACAGCAGTGTGGTTATAACTGAGTTTCATTTTATTTGCAATATTATACATCAGAATTTATTAGTAGAGGAAATGTAAACCATCAAGATCTTATTGACGCTAAGACTTCCCGGTGCGCATCAATATCGTATGTTGAGTCACTTTACGCAAACTTTTGAAGATAATCTTTACGTTAATGAATCCTACATGCATTGACGTAGAAAAAACCGCACAAATTACCAAACATCAATAAAATTAGCAAAGAATAAAATGAATTCTTCCATCGGGTATCGCTGTCTTTATTTGAGTGAGTGAGTAGAAACTTTATTCAAATTTAATAATTACAGTTTGAGATGAGTTATGACTGCATCAATCCGTTCTTCGGTATATTTGAGTCATGAGTTTTATTGAAAGTCCTTATATAATGACGAAAGCCTAAACGTTACCACAAGGAATAATCCGTAAGACATTATGTACGATCGATAAAAATAGGTGGCGTAAGGAGTAGTACTCTTTATCTGCACATAAATACATCACTGTAGTAGGCATCACGTATTCATAACAGCTATGCTAGCCAATGCTAAAATCATGGTAATTGCGTGGCAAATTTGATATTGATAAGATTGTCTTGGTTAAGTTCTAAAAGAACCCACTTCTTTCAGAAACACTGTGCTAGATAGACCACATTAAACGAGCGATCTGAAGTCATTTGGAGAAGTAGAACTAGTCTCCATATCTCTATTATGGGAATAATATACACACAGATTGAACAAAACTCTTTCGATCACGGTTGAATAATTTTACTGAAAGAGGTAGACCGCATTTTAAGAGTCAATTGGTAAAATATTGAATGGAGCAGAATCTATAATCTAACTACACGACAAACTGAGTTGAAAGCCGACGAAACTCCTATGATCCTATGTTCTTCAGTCTGAGCTACTTGTCCTATGTATGTGTACATGAGCAGTGATCATCATAGAATACTTAATCTGTGGTTATAGTTACCTACACCAATATATTGAGAAAATTCTAAGAGAACAGTGAAGGTTAAAAAGTTACTCAGAGCCGGAAGATTACTAAATACCTATAGTTGGAATAGTTTTTGAGGTAATTTTTTTGCCACATTATAATTTGTTCATGAAGCTAGATTCACTCGTCTAATGACTCTTATCTATCAAAATTTGAATTAACTCAGAAATTTACTGTAAGGGGAAATTAACCTAAACTGTTTTACAACTGAATATCCTCCCCGTTATAGATGTATTATAATTGTTTCACCCTCTCTTTGGTGAACCTCTTACAAAGGTAATTCTTGAATTCCGCTTAAATTTATACAATCTATTAAATTCTGATAAATTATGTCATTTGTAGTTCTACTATCTACATTATGCTTAAATATACTGATTCGTATAAGGCCACATATCATTTATAATGTAATAAATAATAACTTACCTTTCCCAAGGTTAGGAATACTATGTATAATAAACAATATTATTTCAAAGTGAGTTCACGGCTCTTTTCACTGCTTGTACGTGCAAAGTTTTTACTGAGTAAGATGTTATTTAAATCATTTGCACCTGTTTAGATGCCTACATACTTATATCTTACTACCTAATAATTAGCAGAACGTAGTTTGATACGTAGATTAAAAAGCATTGTTGTTAATAACTATTCTGCAGCTGCGCATTGCTTATTACATTCATGAAATCCATTGAGTCACATTATATGTTTCTAATTTACTGTTCCGTTTCAATCACTCTAGATATAATTAGTAGAATACATCTCTATAGATTGATTACACGTACCATAATTGTCTTTTTAACTATTCTAAATTTTTTTACTACATAAATTTGTTTTAAGGTGGAAAATGCCTTTAAATTAATAAATAATTATTCAAACTTTTGATTAATTTACCTAAAACCCAGTTAAAACATATATATGTGAATACATACGGATATGCTCCTCCTGTCATAGTAAAAAATTTTTATCAAAAATACGGTACACATCCGTATCACCTTTAAAAAAAAAAATATAAAAAAAAAAATAAAATAAAATAAACTAATAAAAAAAAAAAAAAATAAATCTATTATTAACAGCTACCTTAATAACTATAAACACTATTTAGGCTTCATAGATTCTTCCTGTGAAGAAATTTTTCAAATTATCTCAGACATTCTCGCATTAATTGCGTAGTTAGCCTTATAAGTAAATTTTTTTATAATTATATAATAATAAAATAATTATATTTTAAATTGTAATCAATAATCACAAATATATTTATATATGAGTTATATATATAATTATACTTGAATAGGATTGGGGGAGATAACATCACGTATAATTAAACAACAATATATCAACTAGCAATGATAATTACCATAAAAATAGGTTCGTTAAGGAATGTAAAAAGCATTAAAAATTTAGATAGTAGAATTGAATAAATACTCTTTTTTTTAACCAGGATATTCTAACCATCTATATATCACAATATATCGCCACCTTAATGACTCAGTTTTCAGTATGATACAAACATTTATCGCCAGATTAAATTTCACAATAACAATCAAATCAAGAATTTATATTTATCAACTTATTGCATAACGAAAACGAACAACCATAATAAAACATAAACTATATATTATAATTATGAGAAATAAACTTCTATGAGCCAGTGCAGAAATAGGTGCATCCAACTTATATTAACAAGATGCACGACACACACTGACGTTTTGTTAAGTGAGTTTAAGTATTTAAGCTATTATTATATATATATAATATATATATTATAATATATATAATTAATATATTATATAATATTATGAAGGATATAATGCATTTTTGTTAAATATGCTTGTACGTGAGTAGTTCATTGCCGTATTTTATACTCAACATATATATATATATATAATATATATATATATAATTATAATAAATATATATTATATAATATATATATATATATAAATATATAGGTATGTAATAATCTCTTACATGTATTTACGATTAAAAAAATATACATTAAAAATATGTCAATAAATTTTAAATATCTAAAATTATTATAGTAATATAGTATATAAATATATTATTATAATATTATAATTATAATAGTATAAGTAATATATATAATATATATATATATATATATATTATATATATATAATATATATTTAATATATTATATATATATATAATATATAATGATATATATATATAATATATATAATATATATATTATTTATTAAATATTATAATATATTAATATACTTAATATAATATATATATATATTATACTATATTAAACATAAATTACATGTTTGTTTTTAAAGAAAATATGACTATATCAATAGCTAAATTAATATCCTAGTAGTGGGCCCGTTATCACCCGTTCGACTCCATAGCTTTACAATAACTGATAATTAAAGTAACTGAGCATCACAAAAGACGATGCATATAATATATAATAATACATATCCAAACATTGTTGTTATACTTCTTAATTATATATAATTCTCAGGCCCAATTTCGCTGGACCCAGAAAGCTGCCAGAAGCTCGTAAAAAAATATCGAAAGTGTAATTATCGAGGAAAATTAATTTAAATAATGCAACAAATCATTTTTTGTCTATAGAAGAATTTCGAAATTGAAATGAAAATATTCAATTTATTTAATTTTAATTAAGAAATTTTATTTGTTTTGGATAAATAACTTATCTGATAAAATTATGTACTTTTTAATGAAAGAAGCCGCCCCTGATATTATATTATAAATATTATAATATATATATCATTAATTAATATATTTATAATATAATATTATATATATATATTATATTATAAATATAATTAATTATATATATACATATATAAATTATATTATTTATATTATATTACTATAATTATAGATAAATAATATATATATATTATAATATTTAAAATATTAATATATTATATTATAATATAATATATTAATATGAGGGGAGCATATAATATAACATAATATTATATAATATATATATATATATATTATTTTATATATTAGATTAATATATAATATATATTATATAATATAATATATATATATAATATATATATATATATAATACTTTATTTAATATATATATATATATATATATATGATATATTAATATATTATATTATATATATATATATCATATTATATTAATATATATATATATTATATATATTATATAATAGTATATTTATTATAAATATATATAATATAATATTTATATTAAAATAATTATAATATATATAATATATATATATACTTATCATATTATTATACTAATTATAATATACTTAATATATTATATTATAATATATATATATATATATATAATATAATTATACTATATATTCTAAATATATTGATTGATTATAATATATATATATTATAATATATTATAATATATATATATATATATAATATATTATATAATATATATATAATATATATAATATTAATATTAATATAATTAAGTATATATAAAGTATATATATATTAATATATAAATATATATATATATGACTAGTAATGCTGTTGACAAGGACTTCAAACGCCATAGTTTTGTAAGATGGATTGGTAATAACTTTCTCTACTCTTAGGTAAAGAAAAAAATTAAAATTAAAAATTAATTTGCTATAAAAAGAACTTACTTTTTTATTATTTTGAGCTTTTGTTATTTCCTACGTATAATTTTTAATTATTGTTTGGTCACTCATATAAGTTTTGACTATAATAGTTATCTTTGATATATTATAGTAATCTAATACAACTCTCATGTATAGGCTATATAGTATACTATTACCCATTTATATTCAATATAACCTATAAATATATCATATATATATGATATATAGGTAATATATACTAGAAGCCTATCACCAACAATATATAATATATATCATCATCATCATCCATTATAGTATATATATGATATATATAGCTAGAGTATATAATATTGACTATAACACACTATATAAGTGAACGTACACATATATATAGTTGATTTATATATAATATATAAATAACTATATATATAGGATGATATATATATATATACTGATATATATATATTAGTATATAATAAAAAAAATTCTCATATTTTCTTAAAAAGAACTAGTAATAGAGTAGTATTATAATATGTAGTATAATATAATATAGATTATTATATATTATAAAAGATAGATACTATAATATGTATAGCCACATAATATATAATATAGTATATAGTATAATATGTAGTGATTAGGTTAGAGATATATTTATAGATAATCATAGAATACTAGTAACTATAACCTATACTCAAAATAATACTAATTATAATCCGGTAGGATAGTAACATTATGCTCTATCTCTGATAATATAGTATAAATCAGTAGCTAATGTATTTAACCCGATTTCACTTAGACCACATGTCTATCTAACACAACATTATATAAATATTCATTGCAGATTTTTGTTAGATTCAGCTAAGAGTATCTCGTAACAAATATGCAAGACAGATACTACTGCGCTATGTCCTAGCAGTAAACACCAACGATACTCATATATTTGGTAATCAGCCGAAAATTCTAAGATGGAGATTTTAACTTTTTTTTTATTTTTTTTTTTTTTTTTTTGTGTTTTTTTGAAAATGAAACATTTTTTTTGTTTAACTAAAGAATACCCTAATTTGTCAAGACTGTTTCTCAACTCCGCGAGGGGTCGCGAACCACCCGAAGGGGCGCGAGCCGAGATGTATACGTGGGTCGCCGAGTGGTCACAAAAATTAAAAGAGATTCATTTATATATTCAAACTGTTGCACAGTTGTTATTTAAAAAAAGTTAATACTTAAATGTAAAAGATTACCATATAATCTTTAAGTCTGCATCGAAGAAGCTTATCTTTTATTAAGGAAGATACGGTATTTCGATACTCTATACGCTATCCCCTTAATTTATATAATTAGTATATATAAACGTGATTCTAATACTATCATTATTTACTTTAATAATCCATTATATATATAGCTATTACTATATCTGTGATTATATAATATTATAAGTATTTATATCTTAATCTACTATATATAATTAGTACATTATATATATTAGTATTATTAAATTATAATCATGACTAAACATAATTATAGTTATAATATAGGGTCGCCTTAAAGTTACTACACTTTATGCCGCTTAATTTGTCTATCTCGGGCAGTCGCCTGAGACTTAAAGTTGAGAAACCTGCCTAGGGTAAACGCAAAGATGCAGGAGTCGGGGCTCTTCGGCCTCCCGGCTGACGCGACGGGCGGTCTAATCCCCCCTCCGAGGGCATGTCTCGCGAACCCCCCTCTTTGGTCTTGGTGTCCGCCGGGGTTCCCGAGCCACTCTCCTTAGGGGTATGAAACGTCGCCACCACCCTACTGTCCCCGTCGCTCGAGCCCCTAAAAGAGAATCCAAAAACTGTAAAATTTTCCAAAAAAAAACAATTTAATTATTTCACCCAAATTATAGGCGGCTCGAGGTCCGACGGGGGACAGGAGGGAAATTTGGACGTTTCGATACCCCGGACGGTGGGGAAATGGTCGGTTGGAACCCCCGGACACCAAAGACCAAAGATGACGGTGGGTCCGGGCAGAGATCCATCTTCGTTAGAAAGAGGGCGCGGATTCGAGTCCCCCCCCCGCTCGTGTCATCCACCGGGGAGGCGAGAGACTTCCCCGTAACTCCTGCCCAATATTTTGCGGTGTAAACATAGCCGTTATAATACATTAGTGTTAAAAAAAAACGAATTTTACTTCAAAAAAAAAAAACGAAGAAGTTAAATCCCATCCTTAGAAAATTTTAGGCTGATTCCAAATATATAATTGTTTTACTGTAGACCTACACGTTCTCTAAGCGTTTTTACGTACTGTTTTGAAGCATTTAAAAAAAAAAGCTGCCCAAATCTATATTATATATATATATATATAATATAATATAATATAATATATATATATAATACTTATATATATATATATATATAAATATCATTATATATATAGTATATATATATAATATATTAAATAATAAATATATATATATATACTATATATATATATATATATACATTACTATACCTCAGATTTAGTAATATTATATAGTAACTTGATAAAGATACGTTATAATTATATAACTATCACTATAAATATAACTATAATATAAAATAATAATATATATAATATATATATATAATTTTAGTATAGTATAAATACTATATATATATAAGATTATTTATATTATATTATATATATGTGATATATATACAACAATTATTGTGGACACAAATAATAAATATTTACTTCGAAGAACACTAAAAAATTAACATTAAAGTAACATTTTTTTCCTAGGGAGGAGAACTAAAAAGAATAAGCTATTATACTTTGTTTTTGAGCAATCGAAATTTTTAATCTTTAATTTTGCTATTAAATATTTTCTAAGTAACCTTCCTCCAATACTTGAAATTTATGTTTGACAGGACATGTCGTAATTGTTAGGGCCGACTTTTACTTAAAGTGTCCCCAAATAAATCATATATATACACTAATAACTCCCTAAATATGTACTACACTTTATTTGAGATATAACTAAGTGATATATTAAGTCTGACATTATTTATAAGCTATACTTATCACCCGCTATATTTAATAATATATAGTACTATAATAATATATAATATATATATCATATATATATAATATATATATTTCAAATGTCCCTATATTGGGTTTGAACACACTTACCTTGAGAATGGACTACTCCAGACAGTGTTACACGCGAGGACCACGATGGCTAAAAGTAATCCCATCTATTTCTATCCTCTTGAAAGCGAAGGCGTTTCTTGATACCTTAACTCGACTGGCCTCCCCGCAACACTCGATCAGGGTCACACTGGGCTAATTTTTAACAGGACATTATTAGATATTCGTGAGGTTAGCTGTCCAAGAACGCCTCGTCCTCTTGGAAGATTAAGCTATTCAGAGGATAATTGAGGGTTCTTTTAAGCCAATCGTGGTCTGCACTTGATAGGTAAACCACTCTGGAGTATACCATCTCAAGCTGAAGGTGCAAACCCACTTCGACCATATTGAATCATACATGAAATGTTGCGTTGTTGCACAAACATCTTGATATCTAATAATTTTCGTCACCAGGTTTAAAAGATAACCCGAGTTGTTCCTCTGACACACGTGTTTTTGGCTGGAAGATGCTCGTCGGAAGTTAGTATGTCAAGACACGACTTCGCTCCTCTGGGAAGCTGCTATTCAGTAGTAAAATGATGTGGTTTATATTTCTAGCGTCTCTGTGGAACTTCAGAATAGTGTGGTAACACTCTGGAGTACCCCTACTCAAAGGGTATAAGAGTCTCAAAAAAAGCCCATCTTATGACAATTTGAATAAAATTACAAATAATTGTTGCGTTTATTGCACCAATATCTTTCACAAATATCTTTGAAAATCTAATAATGTCCGGTTAAAAAATTTACCAGAGTGTTGCCTGACCCGTTTAGTGTATGACATGGGTAGGCCCCAGATCGAGAAAGTTAGAGATTTCAAAGCGACGCAATTCGCTTCTACATTAGTGAAAGATTAACTTGAAAGGTAAAATTGATGGGTTCCTTTTAAGCCATCGTGGTCTCGAGGGGAACATTCTGGGTACCATCTCAAGAGTTTAAGTTCAAACCACTTAGACCATTTGAAATATTACAAATTAATTGTTTGCGTTTATTTGTTTAAAGACATCTTAACGGTATGAGTAAGATATATTGTAATATAGTATATATATATAATTTATAAGTGTAACTAGTATTAAATTTATAAAAACTGATATAATTTCTATAATTAACCATCCTAATTTCTACCAATTCATTAATTTTGTTAATCAGTGAAAACTCTTTCTCATTATTGACTAATAAATTCAACTATTAACTTTAATAATATAATAAAATATAATATCTAATAGGTAACAAGAGGGAGTATTAAATTTTAAATCGTTTAAGCCGACATAGTTTCGGGTTAGCGTAGAAAATATGGTACCCATTAGCATTAAGTGTCAAGACTTCCACAAGATGAAAATATCACTACAAAACATTCATAATTGTAAGTACAATTAGCAAATCATTACATGATTCTACATTTTATCCATATATATAAAGTATGATAGGGGCCTACACAATAAAAATGCAGTGTGTAAGAGTTGAGATTAAACAGAATATCCACAAGATTCTCAGGTGAAAAAGACTTAAAACTTTAGAGATTTACATTTAAGGTCTGAGTGAATAGAGATAGCAAAGTATGACAAGGATATTAATAACTCGGTAAGCTACCGAGGTCGTCCTCAGTATTATGGGCGAATCAATGAGATATAATCCAGAGAGATTAAGTATCATGAATATATGGTCAGATATCCTGATATAGAAATTGGTAGTCATTTAAAGACATTCATGACTAGACGCAGAGATGAGAGATGGTTACTAGCTTAGATAAGCTTGCCTAAACTTAGTAACCTCTAAATGAATTACAACATCTACACTTGTAATCCATCACCAGCACAATACGTCTATGAAATGGCTTCGGTTTATTAGCATTCCTATGATGACGGTAGAGCCATCCACTCAACAGTCACTCATCAACTCAACAACTGTAAAGAAAATATGTGACCAACAATAAGAATAAAAAGTACAAGCAAGAGACTTTATCTTTACATAATTCTCAAAAACAATATTACCAATATTGTATTCACTCAACGAAACATACAATACTTAAAAATCTTAAACACTGTGAGCAAGCTCATGTTTTAAACCACGATCAATCTTTACGATACAAATTTAACGTAAAACTATTTATAACCCATAACAGAAAGCACACACAACTAACATAAACTAACAAACAACTACCATAAGAACGCTGTTAAAATCTCTAGCCTGAATTGTCTCTTAAATCTTTCTGAAAGATTACTATGAAAGCTCAAAAGCTAAACATTAATTATAAAATTATATTGGGAAACACCATTACTTATCATCAGAAATAATGTGTTTCAGGAATTCAAGTTTTTATATGTAAACTCTATAACAAGTTTACATAACATCAATGAAGTTTTATAATAATGTAACCTTGTACATATTGAGACTCTATTAAAGTTGGAATTTTAAAATAAAATAAGAAATGATATATTATAGTAATATTAATACAAGTACAATACTAATAATTAATATAGAATATAATGGAGTATATAGTCAATAAATGAATGGGAATGAATATTGAAATTAGAGATAGATTGAATAAATGTAACACAAGCAGTTATAATAAATATTTATGAGAGATAAGGAATAAATTATATAGTCGACGATTGAGTGGGGAGAGATAGATGACACTGAGTACCCTTTTAGCCACAACAAGAGTTACTTGCCCTAACTTTAGAGTACTCTATAAAAGAGTTCGTACTAGAGAGATAGATAGAGAATCAATTATATATCTCTGCTATGGTATTTTAGCGATATAGGTGCGTAGAGTGAGAAGATAATGAATAGTAGAGACAAGAAACAGGTGTGTTAGTAATGGAGCACACGAATGTGTAGTATCAAACTCTCGAACATACGATACGGATTGGACGAAAGAGAACTGCAGAAATATTGCTATTTAGAGTTTTTTATAGGAATTGTGATAAGAGAAAGCGAAATGTCAATGTTAGTACTATATACATGTTATTTTGTCAAGCATATATAAAACTGAAATTGGAAATCAATGATGAATGCATGACGATAGGTGTGCAAGTATTCGTTAGAAAAAAAGTAGTCGATAAGTGATGATGAGACAGAATACAAGGGATTGTAACATTAATCGCATGTTAAGTGACGTAGGGTGTTTTGTCTTCTTGTTATTAAGTTAAGTTGTATTGTAGGAAGCGATATTATAGTATAAAGAAGAGTTAGAGCTTTTGGCTTTTTCGAGAAATGTTAACATTATGTGGCAGTCTGGACTGTGTTAGCATAAGTATGATGGGAAGAATGGAATAGATGAGTGGAGGCGGTTCACTTTACACGTAATATTAATTATATGCGAGATATAATGATTTTTGAGACTTGTTAGGGATTGTGCGAGGCTCAGAGTACAACTGTATCTGCTAGAGAGAGAATTTGAGAGAGAATGACTTAAGTCTTTAGAGATATATGGCTTACCTTAAAGGATCGTGAAGTGCGTATAAAGTGATATTAGATGTCATTGAAGACCTAATACCAGTCAGATCATAGATCAAAGTAAGGTTACTTGTGTGAGTGAAAGTCACACTACTCACGGTGGGTGTAAGCGATGAGATTAAGGTCAGCCAGCAGCATGGAAAGAGAAGTGTTGAGTATGTTAAAATATTTGAGAGATAAATGTGTGGAAATGAAAGGGAATGATGTGTGTCAGAGTGTAGTAGGAAAGATTGAATGACAGTGAAGATGTCGATCATATTACATTGGTGGTTAAAGGAACTAAGTTCTCGAGTGCGCTGCCTTACATAGTAGATATTTTATTATCTGTCGTTAATGATAGAGATGAGACTATGTCTGATAAGAGTATTGATCTAAAGTACAATGTGTTCAGAATGACAATCTTATGGCTGTTTTAGGTGTAGAGAAGAATTTATAAAATTGGAAATGAACTATTAGAGAGTTGTTTGTTGGAGAAAATAGATAAATGAAGAGAAATAAATTATAAAGTACCGTTGAGATGGTTGGATCAGGGAAAGGATTTTTAGATAGCTCGGTTTAGTTAAACGGGATGGTTAGTGCGTGACATGGTTGGGAATCGAGCGCTGGGAGACCGAAAGAAAAAGTGGATATGATCAGTCAGTAAAAGAATGCCTGGAGTAGAGAAATGTAAGTTTGGCAAGAGGAAAGAAGAGGCGCATAAAATAGAAAATGCAGGTTTGTGATGGTATGGTTGATATCCCAGACCTGGACCAAGGAGAACCCCACATTAAAAGATGCCATATGAGGGTCGATCGCGGTTCCGTGAAGTCTAGGTGGGATTTCTCTGACATGAGACGAGTTCTTCAACAAAAAGGCATAAAGGAGGTGGACAGGTGATCTTTCTTGTCGACTTGACTTAATTTCTTCTACTTATTTTCGTTCGTGCTCGTTACGCCACCTTACGCCCAATCATTTGCGGAGAGAAAGTGGAGTATGAGTACCATATATATATATAATTTATATATATTTATATTAATATATATATATATTATTAATATAAATATAATATTATTATATATATTATATATATGCAAGTTTTCATAAAGATACTTGTACTTGTACTTGATACTTGATACCATGTACTCTAGTACGTGAACAAATCGTAGACTACTCATGAATTGTACTATGTACTTGAACAATTCTAGGAAGTACTTGATACTTGACAAAACCATGTAACTTAACCCAAGCCTGAAATATATATAATATATATAATAGTATATATATATTTATTTATATATAATTATAATATATATAAAAAAAGAGTCGGCTCATATATATATAATATATATATAACTTATATTAATAACTATATATATATATATATATATATTATTATAATTCGCCTAGAAGTCTTTCTACTTAAATTAAACTATAATACTATAATATAATATTATTATATATAGTAAGTATATCATATAAAATGCCTAGAGAAGTTCTATATAGTAATCCTGAGATATACTGATATATTGGTAATAATGAAATATGAGGTATATACCGAATAATAAATAGGAAGAGAAATTATTAGTTTTCAGTATTATTATAAACATATAATATAATATATATCTATAATATATATAGTATAGTAACTATATATACATATATAATATATATATAATATATAATATATATATTAGGGTAATATATTGCAAAGATATAAACTCATGCAGATATGACGATATATATATAATATATACGTGTGTTAATCGAGTGTAAAAGAGGGAGAAATGAAGCAACGTTGGTGTAAAACTAAACAGGTATATAATCTTCAAGATCTGATGAAATTACATATCATAAAATGTATAGCAAAATGTATTATATTAGAGTAATAAATAGAATGACACCAATATTAGACTAACTAACATCTTCTATACAATGATTAATAATAATCTACAAACGTGATATAGCTCTCAAACGAAGAATATAATAAGTATAATTACTATTATATGTAAATAGAGTAATATATTCTATTTTCATATTAAGCAAACTTTAAGTAAGAAAATGCAGATAAAATATATAGAGCTAAAAGTCAATCATCTATATCATTTAAAAATTCTCAAGCATATATTCATTCGAGATTCATTTTAAATTTCCGTATCTTAATTTATTATTATTTAATAATAAAATATTAATTAATTATTAATTATACAACGTAAATGTATAGATGAAATAATAGGATATATAAAGATAAATTATATTAATATTATAATTATCTATTATTTTATATTAATATTTTAATATATATTATATATTTTGAACTATAATCGAATAGAGTAATTTACATATGAAAACTTATAGACAATTTAATATATAAATTAATTTTACAAATTCAAATTATAATATATATTAGGTTTTATGAAAATAAGAATAAAGGAACTTATATATATTATTTATTTATATAATCATGATAATTATACCAATTTTTTTTTATCTGAAATATTTAAATAAACTTTCAATTAAAGTTAATTTAAACAGAGTGTACTAAAACTAATAGGATAAATAAAAGACACTCCGCGAACTATATAATTTAAACACTCAAAATTTAAACAATAGTAATTAACTAACCAAAACTCTAAAGATAAATAAAGATCAAGTTACTCCATAGAAGTATCAACCTCATCACATCCAAAATTAATAATTAAATAACTAAATTCTAAAAGATACTTTATTTACGCCTTATAGTATACGAACATTATTGGAAACATAATTATCTCTAATTAACGCTTAATACTAAATCACTATATATCATTGACAATTGGTATAAAATTTATTAGAGTAATACATTATTCCTTTATCATTTTACTATTCCTAAAGACATAATTAAAAAATCTTATATAAGAAATTACAAGAACAAGAGAGTTAGTATTTGATAGAAGTTAATATAATAGTTCTACGACTGAAAATTATTAGAAATATAAATAATAGAATAATAGGATAAATAATAATAATAAATAATTAATAATAATAATAATTAAATAATTAATATAATAATATATATTAATAACAACTTATAATAATAATTATAATATAAACTAATAACAAAAAATTAAAATATAGAAAAATAAATTATAATAATATATTTAATAATAATATTATACTGTAAATTAATAGAAAGAATTAAAATTAAATAATTTAGAATTAATCAGATAATTAGAATCAACTGTAGGCAACTAGAATTAATTAATTATACATTAATTATTCAAATAATAATATAATAATATAAATAGATTTAAAGATAATTAATCAATTATATATAATAATATAATTAAATAAATAATTAAAATAATAATAATATTATAAATAATATAATAAAATAAAATAAAAATAGACAAATATTTAAATTAATAATAATAAATAATTAATATTAATAATAATTAAATATAATAATAAAATAATTAAATAATAATGAATAATAATAACTTAAATAATATAAATAATATTAATAAATAATAATAATAAAATAATAATTAAATAATAATAATTAAATAATAATAAAAATAATATAATAATTAAATAATAATAATAATAATAATAATAATATAATAAATATAAATAAATAAATAATTATATAATAAAAATAATAAATAATAATTAAATTAAAATATTATAATTAAATATATAATATTATATATATAAAATAATATAAATAAAATATAATAAAATTATAAATATAATATAATATATAATAATAAATAATTAAATAATAATAATAATAATAATAAATAATAGCAAAAATAATAATAAATAATAATAAATTAATAATAAAAATATATAAAAATAATAAATAAATTAAATTATATATAAATAAAAATAAATAATTTAATATATAAATAATAATAAATAATAATAATAATACATACAATAATAATAATCAATAAATATAATAATAATAATAATATTAATAATTAATTAATATAAGGTAAAATAATATAAATAATAATAATATTATTATAAAGATATATAAATCTGGGATTACAATTAATAATAATATATAATAATAATAATAATAAATAAATAAATAATTATAAAAATTACAATAATAAAATAAATAATTAATTAAATAATAATAATAAATATATAATAAATACAATATAAAATAATATAAAAATTAATTATAAATAATAAAAATTAAATAATAATTAAATATATATAATATAATTATATAATATAATTATTTAGGATGTAAGAAATAAAAAGAATATTTAATAATTAATAAATAAATAATATTAATAATAATGAAAATTTAATATAATTTATAAAATAGCCAAAATTTAATATTTTTATTAAATTAATATAAACTAAAAATAATTACTTATTAAATTAATAATAATTTAAACTGTAAATATAACAAGAACATTTAAAAATAATTTTTAATGGAAAATATATTAAATAATTAATAAATATTAATATAATAATAATAATTATAATATAAAATAATATATTAAATAAATATAATAATAATAATTAAAATAATTAAAATATATTATAATTATAATAGAAAATAATAATAATGAATAATATAATAATAATAAAATTTAATAATATTAATAATAAAATAAATAATAAATTAATAATAATAAATTAATAAATAAATTATATTATAAAAATTAATCTTCGCTAAAATAATAATCTCTC
>JABUQX010092483.1:7500-31328 GCA_015478945.1 Trachelipus rathkii | reverse complement strand
AGTCTATTCCGTTTTACTGACTCCAACCCACTTTTTTCTGTTTGGGTCTCCCAGCCAGAGCGATTCCCAGGCCAACTCTCACCACTATAATCACCAACCAACTTGACTACCATATCCTTTTAATATGACCAAACCAGCTCATTGTTCTCTCGTTTATTCTCTTAATTACACCTTTCTTCACAACACATTCTTCTCACACCCAACACGCCCCTAAGATTGTCCATCTGGAAGATCTATTCCTCTTATTTCATAACATAGTTTCAGTACTATACATTAACACACGACAACAACACTACCCTCATGCAAAACTATTCGCTCTCAAGCTTATCCCATTTTTACATCCACAAGGATTTAATTGCATTCAGCTACCTTCCTACCATTCGCAACTTTCATACTACACTCTGCATGATACAGTCCCGTTTCATCCACCATATTTAACCTCTGATACTTGTTCCAATGGCTCACCATCTAACATGACCACACCGCGGACTCTCGACTCTCACTCACTACCATAGCATTATTCTTATTTACATTTACTTTCAAACTCCTCCTTTTACACACCCTGCAAAACTTCTCTACCAATCCTCTCAAACTCTTTCAGATTCACCACCACAAAACCAATGCATCCTTTATTAATAAGTAGACCCTCCGACTTCTCTTCCATTCTTTCTATCTCTATACACCTTCCCCTGCCCACCCCCACTATATATCATAACCCCATCAATGTGAGACGAGTATGAGATAGAACTGAAGAGACGTGAGGTCACGTCCCTGCCCTCACTCCGCTATTAATATTATATCAATCATCTCTTTCATCTCCATTTATTCTTACACACGCTTCACTATCGTCATACATACTTTTTATTCCATTCAGAAGCTTACTACCAACACCATATATCACTAATACCTAGGCCGCTTCCTCCGTGAGCCGTAGAGACTTCTGTACATGCTCAAAAAAAAAAAATTCACTAACATCTGCCACAGAGCTTCCCTATTAATCCTATAATACGCCTGTTGCAAATCCATAAAACCTAAATTCAATATAGTTTCCCTATCCCCCCATATCTCTTGTATTATAAGGGTTATCAGAAGCCTACCCACACCACCACCAATATTCACTAAACACCGTAGGGCAGGCTTGCTCACTTGAATTTAGTGCACCAAAAATCTTCTCAAAAATAAAAAAAAAAAAAAAAAAAGTTCGCACTTCACACACCCAACCACCACCCTTGCCCTTTTGAGATCCTATACGCCTGTTGGCAAATTCAAAAATCCTAAATACAATTTATTTATTTTTTTCTCATTTTCTCAATCATTTGTTTCAATGTAAAGATTTGATCCACACATCCTCTACCACTTCTAAACGCACCTTTTTCTTCACCAATCTTTCCCTCAGTCAATCGACGTACTCTTTCGACCAAAATACCAACATATACCTTCCTACAACACTCAATAAACTAATTCTCCTATAATTCCTACAGTTCCCCTTATCCCCTTTACCTTTATATAAGGGTACTATTACTGCCCTCCTCCAATCCCTTGGAACTATACCCTCCATAAACGCTTTGTTACACAACTTCCAAATCCAATCAATCACCATCTCGCCTCCATTCTTGATCATTGTAATTTTGTAATTTTTTTATTTATTTGTGTATTCACAATCGTAAATTTGGAATTGAGTATTGCGAATGTTAAAATTTGTTTTAACATTAAAAGAAATTTTGAAAGGAATAATTATATATTTAAAACACATTCTTATAATGTACAAAATTTTACATGCATTCATTACGAGGTTGGCCGAGCATTGGAATTTTGCGCACCGCACCGCACTGCACCGCAAGAGAGTGACCGCACCAAGCACCGCAAGAGAGTGACCGCACCAAGCACCGCGCCGCTCCAAAAGTCATTTTTGTTGCCCCGTACCGTACCTGGACTCTGCAATTGTGTGCTGCACCACATCACGCACCGCACCGCACTGCACTTGGTGCATGGGCCAACCCTGTTTCATACATATAATTTTTATTTTTGTTTTGTAATATTTCTTATTGATTTGTGCAGACACTCCTTGGCGATGTTAATGAAGAAGAAGAAGAAGAAGAAGAAGAAAAGGGTTCCATTATGAAAAGTAGTTCAAGAAGCAAACCTCAAACGTCAGTAACGCTTTCATCAAACCATTAAAAAGAGTTCAAGAAGCAAACCTCCCCAAACGTCAGTAAACGCTTCATCAACCATTAAAAAGAGTTTCAAGAAAAGCAAACGCTCAAACGTCACGTAACGCTTCATCAAACCATTAAAAAGAGTTCAAGAAGCAAACCTCAAACGTCAGTAACGCTTCATCAAACCATTAAAAAGAGTTCAAGAAGCAAACCTCAAACGTCAGTAACGCTTCATCAAACCATTAAAAAGAGTCATCTAAAAAACCTCAGTTGCAGATTTTGTTAATTTAGGTTTTAAAAGCTAATCGGATGAGTTGGATCAAAGCCATTCATCGAAGATACATTAACAAAACAAAGTTTAACATGTGCACATTGCAATGTATGAATCTAATTTTAATCCGCCTAAAGCATTGGCCTAATCACAGCAATGATGAAATATCGTTCAAATGTAGCCAATGCAACTACAAAACAAATCTGAAAGAAAGCTTAAAAAAACACATGCTTGTGCATCAAAATATAAAATTATTTAAATGTTCTGAGTGCAGCTATGAATGTAAGCGGAGAAAATACTTAAAATCACATATGCTTGTGCATCAAAATATAAAGTTATTTAAATGTTCTGAGTGTAGTTATGGATGTAATGATAAAAGAGATCTAAAAGTTCACTTGCTAAATCATGAAAATATAAAATTGTTTAAATGTTCTGAGTGCATTTATGAATGTTAATCGTAAAGGGAAACTTAAAAAGGCACATGCTTGTGCATCGAAATATAAAGTTATTTAAATGTTCTGAGTGCAGCTATGAATGTAATCGGAAAGATAGCTTAAAAACACACATGCTTGTGCATCGAAATATAAAGTTATTTAAATGTTCTGAGTGCAGCTATGAATGTAATCAGAAATCACGATTAAAAGACCATATATTTAATAAGCATGGAAATATATAACAAGTAACAACATAATTAATGAAGAGCGAAAATGGCGCAGCAATCGTACTTATGAAATTAAAGTACAATTAGTGTCATTAGGTTAAAATAAAAAAAAATATTGATTAAATGGGGGGGAAAAAACCTGGTTGATATTGGAAAACAGTAGAAGAGGTCAAAAGAACTTGTATGTTATGCACGGCTGTGTCGCCCCGGCTCCGACTCCGGCTCGACCATTTTAAATTAACTGTCTCGTGCTTCATCATTTTAAAATTTACCAGCTCTGGTAAATTAGTTATTAAAAATTTTTTCTTCCATTTTCACCATATTAATTCTCTAAAGAATATAAAATGTTATATCATAAAATAAAATTAGTTGTTAGTGACACTTCCTATTTAAAATTTAGAAAATTTTAGATTTTTTTTCTAAATAAAAAAATTTATTTTTCTTACATTATCTCAAAAAATCAATTTCTCTATCTTTCTTCTCTGCAGACATTATGTAATATAATTTTATTTAAATTGTTTCTTTAAAAAATAATAACTGCTTCAACCAAATCCTACTTTAACGATGGCCTTAAATTCCAATTTTATTATTTTAAATCTGAAATATAAGCGCTCAATCACTCACTCAGAGCGTGAGGCATAAGCGTAACTGTAGTAACCACTTCTCGTTAACAGTTTATAGGATAATGAGGTTGCTCAGTAAATGTAAAATTCTTTTGTTCGATTTCTTTATGACATCTAATTCCTTATATAATTTGCTTTATATTTTTCCATCGAATTTTTTGGTTGAAGAGCTTTTATTGAATTGTCTGTCATTTTTCAATCGCTTTCTGCGTTCTCCAGTTTGTCTCATTGCCTGTCAACATTGGCTTCTTTATTTCTTCACCTGAGCAAGAAGCCAAAGAAATAAATCTAAAACTGATGAATTATCTGACTCCGACTTGGGTTTCTTTCCGAACCATTTCATCCATTTTAAGTTCTAGTTCACAAGGAACATTCTATGTTTTTAAACTAATTACATCTTCAGTGTATAAAAGAAGATTCGAAACCTATTTTGAGATCAACACCTAGCCGAATAAACCAATATTTTTGATTTTAGTTAACTTCCTTTTTCCTATTCTTTCACGGTGATTTTTTGTCATTTGCTAAAAATTCAAAGACCGTAATTTCTAATTACGTTAATTAGAGTAGGCCTACTTTCTCTACTAACAAAAAACAGAGGCGTGTTGCTGTTTCAGAAAAAATCCACTACTTGGTTGTCGGGTACGTTCGCTTATTTCTTTAACCCCCCTGTGCTTCCCCCACCTGTTTGGAGTCCACGGTGAGATTCTTGGGCCTGTTGCTTGATGAGCTCCTTACGTACCTACCTCATATTCATCATCTCGGAACAGCTGCCGTCGTTTGCTGGATCTCTTACGGCACCTCACCTCTATGTCTTGGGGTGCGGACAGAAAGAGAATGCTCCATCTTTACATCATGCTGGTACGGGCCAAACTGGACTATGGTTGTGCCATACTTGGGCAAACTTTCCAGTATAAAAATATTAAGGAGGGAAATTCAAATATAGTTAATTTTTAAAGTTATATATAAAAAAAAAACTACAAGTATTTATATTTTGGTGGGGGATTTGTTAGTTTATAAATTTGTAAAAAAAGAAAGATGATGGGGGTAATAATCCCTCTTTAAGATTTGCTGAATTCTTACCTTTTCTGTGGGAAAAAACCATTTCCAGCTCGACTAGATCAATCGATGTTTAGACCAATCACCCATCTGCAAATATGGGCTTTTATAGGCTCTTTTATTTATTATTATTATTATTATTATTATTATTATTATTATTATTATTATTATTATTATTATTATTATTATATGAATTTTTATTTTTAATATCCATCTAAATTTGAATAGTCAACTACTACAATAATGATTACTTTAATTTTAAAAATTTTAGGTGATATTTTTAATTTTTACCCATATTAGATATGGAGGGTAAAAACTAAAATCAAACTTTCAAGCACATTATCCTGTAGAACCTGAGTGTGGTTACCCTAGTTGTAGAGAGTACGAGAGGAGTGCGCCTGTCAGCCCTGTATTTTATTTCGTTCCTCTATCAGTTCAGGATGCGAGCCTATTCTTGCACTTGTGTGTGGCTTGCATGTTCAAAATAATCTATCTCTATACGTGGAGTAGTTTCTCAGGCCTAGTATAGAGTAGCCTGAGGCCGGGGCGGTAAAAATTCTTCAAAATTGGTTTATCACACGCTAAAGTATCATATAAAAAAAGAAATTGCCATAGCTTGTTTTGTAAAAATCGCGCCCTGAAAATACTGGTTTTAATTTAATTTTTCTCCATTTCTTCCTGTGTGTGTTGTGTGTGTATATGTGTGCTCATAATCTAATATTTCTTTGTATCGTCAACTAAACACACACTACATTACAAGAAAATAAATTAAACTCATTAACAACTATATTTCCCCTGCTAACGGCCCAAGGACCAACATCTCTTTGAGAGTGACGTTACAACGAAACATTATAATCCTTGCGAGTGAGTGAGAGTATCCAGTATATAGTCCAATTAAATCACTCGGTCTCACTAATCACATCATGCGAAAAACATTACATTTCATACCTTCAAACTTTAAGTCCCGTTGGGAGTATACTCAGACCACACTAAACTCCCGTCTATTCTTACCGACCCATACCCTCTTCTCCTCCCTTGCAAACTAATTGAGAAAAATCATACTCACCAAAATTCAAACTTCCTTCCTCTCACATCATAACACGATATTTAAAACATCTCCACTCCTACCTTCTAAAACCTAAGCAATATCACGCAAACACATTGTAAAACGGACTAAATAAAACACTCTCACAAACAATACTCCAATACAATACCAAGAGACATTCTCGTCCAAAATATTCTAAACTCCCTTCCCCTTCCATAACAATTAAAAAACATGGCTATCCAATTTTATATCTAGACACCAACAGGCCTCAAGTCATCCAGCAACAAGGCACCAAACTCTATAAAAACGGTAAAATTAAGGAAACGAGTGCTCTCAGGTGCCACTTCCTATCCCCATTCTTTCTGTTCAACCTATTTACAGAAAAAAAAATACTTACCGTAATACTACCATTCAAAATATATAATTAACCATCGACGTATTTTTTAAATATATCAGAGCCCTAAGAAATCTCACTTGCCACAAGCCTCGCTCAGACTTACCTAAATCCACCTAAAAGGCGCTGATTTTATTACATACCAACTTCGGTAATGAATTGACCAACCACTCCACCTGTTAACAACCACTACAAACATTCTCGCAAACTCGGAACCTACCAATCAACTTATTGTCAAGCAGTCTGGAGATTACTCACCTGCAACACCCTCCCCCTCTACGACTAGACAATAAAAGTCACAAGAACTACCTAAAACTACACTCGTCCCAGTCGTGCGTATAGCTCACAATACAGTGCTTAAAAAACCACCCTTATCAGCCAGCCTACACTGGAAGAACAACGAAAAATCCTATCAATTCTAGCACCATCCATCCCTCGATTATATCGATTGCCAACCCAATTTTTACGTCATCAGGTGACTCTCTATAGATGATGCTCTGCATGTCCCCTACTTCCACCCATGGTATTAACTAACCTACAAACATACAATGCATCGTTACAAATCCCCTTTCTGCAATCTCACTGCCGCTTAACACTCTATGCGCAACAGCGTGGAACTCCTGTAGGATCACCCCAGCTCTTACCCCTAAATATAGCACCTGCCTCTAATGCAAAACATTCAACACCACATATAAACGCAACATACTCTCAACAAACAGCATCTCGCACTCGTAATAATACTACTCCCTCCCGAAGACTGGAGTATCCCCCACACAGAGGCACAACTCCCACGAAAGATGAAGAATCGTCCCGTTCTAGACTGAAGAATTTCCGGGCATCACCCCGGACACTTCTCATAGACATGTAAACATCGCTTCCGAACCCTCAAAAACTCCATCCTCCCTCTGCCAAAGAGCTTAACAGAACCTGAAACTGTCAACCACCTCCTGCTGAATTGACCCACCCCACCCTACCCACTCCCTACAGACATCACATCAGATCACCTCCCTAAGAGAACTTTGCTCCACCCGGTGGAGGTTGCTGGGTTTCTGGAAATGACTTGAACTCCCCAAATAAGAGGAGCGCAGAGCATAAATATATATCTATATAAAATAATATATACATAGTATATATACTACTATATAGTATAATATTATATATATGACTATATATATATTATGCTAATATATATAATATATATATATTTAGTTATACTTAATTAATATATACTGAGTATATATATATTATGTAGATATTATATATATATATATACCTAAATTATAAAAGACCTACTATACCTTATAATACTATACTATACAATATACACTATATATATATCTATATTATTAATTATATAATTATATATGATATATATATAATATATACTTAGTATATATATTATATATGATATATATTTTAGTTAATTATATAAATATATATATAATGGTTTCGTTTGTGCTATATTATAGCCTCGCCATAGTTTTTATCTCATTGTTCTGTCTAACGTATATACGACTTATGGTGACTATACTATTGGTAGGTATCTTGACGAGCGCGAGAGTGTGTCACTCTGATCCTTTTGCAATGGACCGCGATGTGTGCGTATGAATTAGCTTTCTTACTGATATTCTTAGTGTTGATGTCGCCCATATAATTGAGGCTTCGTTACGTCGTATATTACCTTTGCGTATCTTGTTACTCGTCGACATCCATACATCTCGCAACGAGCAAGCCAAGGCTCGTTATCCACAGAGTAATTTTTTCTCTTTTAATAGAATAAGATCACTCTTGAGCTCTACCTGCCTCGATCATGCACCGCTTTCGTCTTTACATAATTATAATGTGACGTTTTCACAAGTCGGCGATTGGCGACGATGAAAGTGTATTCCTCACCTCGTGCGCACGGAATGACTCTCGCATTTTCCAAATAATTGCACATTATTCTTATTGGCGTTGACCTCTGAGCGTACGTTCCACGCCTCTGCTCATGCTTCGCTGCTCTGCAATAAGTCCTCAATCAAATACTATCCCCGGGAGTGCTTACTCCCTCTACCCGCCTCAACATGTTACAAGGTACGCTTGACTAGGAAAAATAAACGTATGCGTTTTGCTCTCTCGAACTCATCCATACCGGCCCCACAACTGCAAAATTCGATGCTTTCCATCACCTCGCCTGTACACTTCAGCAGATATACTCCTACCTATACACAAGTCTACCATTTTCGCTGCCAATATCTTAATTGGTGTAGAGTACACCAGGTCTACATTTCCGACTAGTCTGGGTGCAGATGCTACCTTGAAACTCTAGCCGATTCTCTCTGTTCTGTGCACCCACTTGCATTATGCCATTTCTAGTATGGGCAGACTCGTTAATTTAGTCTGTACTCTTATGTTCTCAAAATCCTTCATGTGCTGCTTTCACTCTCCTGTCAGCGTATCACATACGACTGATTCTGTTCATGGATGTAACAATCAACCCTTAGGTGATATGTAACTCGTCCCTGGTAATCGTTCCTTCCTCACTTCTGCCACTATTTGCACAGCACAATTTTTTGACTGTCTTCTACCTCAATCTTTACGCCTGGAAATATTTTGTACAATAAAAAATGGGTGAATCCGCCTCAAATCCTTTCCACTTCGTGTGCAATGCAGTCTCAGCAATGTTCAATTAAATTCTCTTGTTTCTGCCCACATTTCCTTTTATTTCGTCGCGTATGCCTCATCGCTCTTCGAAATTACTTTTTGGTTGTGAGCATACGTAAGGACCCTTCATACTCTTCCATCTCCCCAATGCTTCTCCATCGCTCCAACGTTCTCGCTTGGCTACTATCACACGACTTTTCTTTTCACTCCCGAACTCCCAGCCGCGTTAAGTCTAACCAAGTGTTTATCAAAAAAAAAGCATGACGTTCTTTGCTCAGAGTAAAGACGCTTTCTGACGTATGGAATTGCACATTAAGTAATAACTCGCACATGGAAACATAATGCTGATTGCGGCGCATCCGCGCAGGGGGCGAGACACTTTGCAATAGTAAAACAAATGAGAGATGACCCCATGACGTTGGCTAACATCCCTGTTACCGATTTACTTTCGACCGTCATTCGGGCATCCTAGGGGGTGTCGTCAAGGACATTATGCAGCGCGCGAGCGAAATACGTTGGGTTTATGCTGAGAGGCATCCTTTCCAGGTGTAAGTAAAAAGGAATAAAAGTGACATAACACCGCTGGCCCTAGAAGTAAGAAATGGACCGATCGGTGGAGTCAGGTGGAACCTGCACTGATCGGTAACTTGGTGTAAGCATCGTTGATATAGTAGGTTGTTCGCTGTTGTACCTCCCCTTGAACATCAAGCGTTTCTTTGCAAGATGCCCAGTAACTTAAAAAATTAGAACCTCACGCACCTCTTTTTCCACTAGCATGCATAACAGCTATCGACATTAACAATAAACAACACACGATGAAGATAAAAGTAACACTAACCTCTGGATTAGACTCGCAGAAGGGCGTCATATCTCATAAAGGATAGTGGTAGTCACTTACATCCTCGACACCTTGCCGGTCAAACATCAGGCCCAGGAGTGACCCATATCCACCGCACGCACGTTCCCGGCACCCCACCACGCCTCAATGATCACTCTTAGTGCAGTACTGAGCAACGCACGTCTACTAGCCTTCCCGGGAACTGGCTTAACAGTTGTACCTCACGAAAACCACATTACACCACTGTATGAGCCCGAGGATTTCTACTCATAAAAGTGCTCAAACAGTCGTCCTCACCGGGGCTTTGTTCAAGGTTCCTGCGGGCCTCCACGTACAATTGGCTCACCCCGGTCTTAAGCGCAAGCGACCTGCTAAAAAGAACAGGTTTTTAGTCGATGACCTCATCATATAACGGGAAAGGAAGTGTGAGGTTGGGATGAAAAAACCATGCTGGGAAAAGGCACCGGATAGTCCAAGGGGCTGTGGACGGGGAGGGGGTTAAGAGGAAACCTATTTATATATATAATGATAAATATATATATATATATATAATAATACTATATATATATATAATTATATTATATATATCAATACATTATATATATTATTATTATGTATACATGATATATTCATATACCTATTATATATCTATACGTCTGCGTTATTGAAATACTAGAATCATAGGTTAATAAATAATCTAATATATATAAAAGACTTGAAATGAGCTATCCTCTAATAATTACAGTATTAACGTGATAATATTATATATAATCATAGTATATACTACGTATAACTACGTTGTAATATATACCGTATACATAGTACTAAACTATAATGATCTAGTAGTTATATATATATATGATATAATATATATATTAGTATATTATATATATTAGTATTAATATATTATTATAATAGAGAGGGACAGAGAGAGAGAGAGAGTGAGAGGAGAGAATGATGAGTGGATTAAAAAAAACAGAGAAGTACATTCAATGGTTAAAAATGAGGGGAAAGGACGAAATGGAAGATTACGATATGTGACCGCAAGAATTGCCCAGGTGCACAGATTGCACATGCTAGATTAGCTGGGGGTCGAAGGGATCCAGCAAAATCCCACCTACTATTGGTTTCTTTATCACTATTGCCACGCTCTAGGTCTGTAACCAAGAGCGCAATAACACCAGTAATATGGGAACAAGTATCCCCTTAGAGGGGAGGTGGGTAATACTAATATAAATATAGATATATAAATATAATAATATATATATATATATATATACTATATTATACTATATTATATTATGATTATAGTAATAATTATATATTACACTTATATTCTAGCTAAATCCACAACTGCGATCAATATCATTAATGACTGCACCTCGATCGCAGTCATAGGAATCCTGAGCTGCTCATATATATATTACGTATTATATATATAGTACATATCATAAACGTGTGACGTATAACTCATTCTAATCATAATTAGTACGTGCTAGGTGAATTACGGTTATATAAAGATGTCAGTACTCTATAATTCCTATCAAATATATATAACCTAGGTATAATTACAGCCGTCGGCTATACTAAACGATCTCATTAGAGCGGAGCTTATATACTATTAATATATACATAATATATATTTACTTATATAGAGTATAATATATATATTACTTATTGAAATATTTAAAGGTATTAATTATATATAATATATATAGTTATAGTATACTATATATATATATATTTGAGAGGAGAGGAAGGTCCCAAAAAGCAACGGGAAAATGTACCCCATATTTGAGGCACTAATATAATATTATATATACATGTTTACTATCTAATCACCGTTACGTCTATATCACGTATCATACAAGAATCGTAGCAGCTCCCGTGCATACGTGCACACCGCATAAATAGTATGGAGAGTCGTAGTATATATAAATTGTGTATCAATTTGGGCTATAGTCATATGTCCCTTGCATGATGGCTTTGTAGTCTTAGAATTAGATGTATCACTAACCTATATTATCTAATGCATCCTCAATATTACCTTCTGTATACTCCGCTTTATCTCATCGATCATCCGTATCAACTTACTCAGATCTATATATACTGCTCTAGTTTTACATGCTAAGTGGGCCTCAGTATCACTAATGATAATCTTTCACGTATATGATGTCCTAATACTAGTTACCCTTATTAGATCATACGTAGAGATGAGATTGAGACTGCCATACTACTACATCTGTTATCGATACCTCAGGTTAAGATTTATTCACGATTTGACTATTTTAGGAATTACTAACTATTCTATAATATAGTTGACATTCTAATCATCGCTTTCTCTTTAAATATCTTATATATATATATAGTATCATATTCTATAAGAATAAGATTATATATTGTTGAAAGTTTCATTTTAGCAGTTTGAACATTCTTAGCATACGGATATTATTAGACATATGTTTCGAACAGCCACTTCAAGAGTAAGATTGATGTAAAAACTCAATAACAATAGGAACCCCATACAATCCTAGGGAAATTAATAAAAATAATTAAGATAATATGCTAACTATCAGAAGTAATTATGAAGTCTCAATTTTCCATTACACTCTGATATAAATACCGGTCTCAGATAGTAATGTACTATACTATCACAACAAAAGAAAACACAAGATTCACGCAATTCACGGTTCCTATCTACTTGGCTCTACTTTGTAAATCACAGAAAGTGTTATTATACATAGATAAAGGAGAATTTTGGACGTATATCGTGTCTTCGTTACAGTGAAATGCCTCCGCTGAGAAACGGATGAATAGGCTTGTTTGTTATGCCTGCATTCCGAAGGCCTGCCTCACGATAGAACAAACTAGCTAATATGGATGCGTAAAATATAATATAAAAATTGACACGATATATTCACTTCACTCACTGGGCCTTCCTAGTGGACCTAATTAATAACGATAATATTCACATAATATTCAGAATATATTATAATTTCTCCCACTAATGGCTACTTACCACTCATAAAAGTCAAAAAAAACAGCCGCTTAATAAGCGTCCCTAATTACAATTGTTAAGCCTACGAAAAATCAGAGCGCTATGTAAAATACGTTTAGCGTAAAGAAAAATGGCGCTTGAGGTAACGATGCGTAGTGTTGCCATTTCCGATAATTTTTTAGGTTTTCAAATTACAGATGAATTTTTATTTTAATAATTAATTATTGGCTTTAAAAACCTGACCTGATCACCACAGGTTTACTCCGCTGCTGTCGGTCTTTGGCGGGTTGTGTAAGCCGAACTTTGAAATGTTTGAGTCGGAAATGAAGCAGCAGCTTCTATCCCTATTTGCACAGTATTCTCCCATTGTCATATTCTTATATAGGACTAGATCACCCACAGACCCGTTCTGTTCCTATAAAAGACAAAACTCTCAATACATATTAGAAAGACACGGAGGCAGAACTTATGATCCACACACCCCTCCGTATATGCGCTGGCACGATGTTTACATGGAAGAGGTGATCCTGTCATAAGATGAGCTTGCATATAGGGATGCAAGCATGGGTGACCAAATTTATAAACCTTAATTTACAAACACTCTTACTCTCTATGCTCACATATATTTTGCGATAACCATCATCCTGCACATAGTATATAGACTGTGACATAGGCAGTGGTGTATGCTACCAGAAAGGTTAATATTATACGGATATGCTTGACTCCAAAAACTTATGACATATCGACACGGTACTGTCGCGGAACTACTGTTTATTATTCGATGTAGCAAGTCGAGCTCTTACTGCAATTTTATAAATCTATTATACTTATTTGCCTTGCGAGAGAGAGAGAGAGAGAGAGAGTCCCCATCCACCCCTCCCCCTATCGCCACTTAGGAGTTTCGTGACGGCCCAATTCCGGTAGGGGGTGACTTCCAAACACCGCCCCTCATCCACCCCTTAGGAGTTGACGGGCACTTCCTTTATGGTGGGTGACTTTCCAACCATGTCTCCTCATTGCCACCCCTCCCCTATCGCTGCACCCAGTACTGGGTGTGCCACGTGTGTACTTTCCTAAAACACCAGTTCAGTCACTCCACCCCTCTCTCTATCACGTCACTTGGAGAGTTTGACGGTCTCCGGTGGTAGGGTTGATTCCAAACACAGCTCCTCATCCACCCCTCCCCCTGTCACCACTTTGGGACGTACTTAGTCTCCCGTCATGTGAGGGCGGGAGGTTGACACCTACCACCGGTGGGGTTGAACTTCCAAAGGCAGCGAGTGCCCCATCTATCAATGCCTCAGCCCCTTTACCCCTATCCACCGCTTAGTGGAGTTGACGGCTACTCTGTGGTGGTGGCACCAAAGCACCACTGAGCGTCCCTCATCACCCTCCCCTATCGCCGTCTTGGGTGAGCTTGACGCCTCCTCTGAGTGGGTGTACTTTTCCAAACACTGGTCCCCTCCAATCCACCCTCACTCTCCCCCTAGTCTCGCTTTTGGTTGTGACTTCCAAACATATATTCCATCATCCACCCCTCCCTCTGTGGTGAGCTGACGTAAGTATTTTATGAGTATTAGTCCAGGTGTTGAGAGGAAAACAGGTCAGTCAGTCAGTCGTGCATTCAAGGGGAGTCCAGTTATGTAAAGAGAGTCTTTTTTTTCGTTTGTTATCATCCCTAGTAATATATTTTAGTTTATTTATGTTTGTAAGAGGAGAGAGGAGAGATGAGAGCGCATAGATGGGAGCAGAGACAGAGTAAGAGTGTGAGATAGCTGGGAGACTGATCGCAGACGAGAGCAGCAGTAATCAAGCGACCGAGATGACGCGACCCGTCCCGTGAAGAAGACAGGACTGGCAGAGACAGACGAGAGAGCGAGAGACGAGAATGTAGGTTGATACGCATTGTGGAAAAAATGTGAGTGATGAGTTGTGGTCTTTGGCCAGACGTGCGACTATCAGGCGATAATATCACCCTATCCTCACCTCTTTCCTTACGGTTTCTTCCTGTACGGTATTGGTTTCAACTTTTCTGTCCATCGCTCGCTGGCAAATTTTGTTTCGACAAAGTTGAATGATTTGTTGTTTTTGTTTTGTTTTGATGCTGTATACTAAATATTTATTCTTTTCTTCCGGCAAGAGAGATTATATTTTTATATTTTTTGATATATTGCTTTATTTTTGTCTATTTACGTAATTCTCTATGAACTCGACTACTCATACCTCTGTTATTATACATTCATGAGGACCCAGATGTGCTTCTATTTTGATGCCCCATTAAGTTATCTATCATCTTAAGCTTCTCTACTTTTAATGTTTGTTATATATTCCTTCATCAATATCAATTTTATTATTGATATATACTCGTTATTATAATATTTAATTATATTTGTATTCTTTTATAACTGCAGAAAAAATTTTTTTAAATTTACATTATATTATTAGTTTTATTATAGTAACTCTTACTATTCAATAATTATTCTGTATTATTTATTACTATACTTCTATTAACTATAGTTATTTAATCTGCATTATTTATTCATATATGACGAATTATTATTTACTATTTATTACTATATTATCACTATCATTTATTCTATTATTATATTACTTATTCATTATTTATTGAATTTGTACTTTATATGCTGGATTATTGTGACACACACTGTTTATATTAATCAATAGATATATTATGTACTTATCTTATTGTCATTTTGAATTTTTCATCGTAGTTTAGTCATTCTAAATTCTTTGAAAATTAAGAATTATAGTTCTCCTTAAGTATTATATTATGGTTACGGGCATAGAAAAAGCAACCTATCTTGATATTTAAAAACACGCGTTAGTCGTACTAGGGGTTTAATCGTTCTTCAGTAAATATCCATTTCATCTCTAGTGCCTTTCATTATTCATATGTTAGTGTTGTTTACCAGCTAGATATGATTCTACTTCTATCACATGGTAGCTGAGAGTAGTTGTGATAAACAAGCGCTATTTGAATCGAACAAAAATTGGAGATAGCCATAGGTGAAGGTGGTATCAAAGGATGTAGGCAAATACTTGTGGTTAGTTCCCATTCGAGATTTAAGCAGGTGTATTACCTAAACTCTAAAGTAAAGAGATAAAGGTCTTAAATCTCATCGCAAAGATAAAGATTGATTGCTCAATGCAGAAAATTGACTTTCACTCATCAAGTGTAACGGCAAACTGGGAACGCATTGGAGGTCATACTTATGTGCTCAAAATTAATAGGATGCGCTAAGTGTTCCTAGCTGGTCTATACCAGAAATGCATACTACAGAGCGCCACGCAATCAAATCCTATGAGTTAAATTAGAAAAGCCATCAAGAACCCCATGCCAGATACCACTCATCACATCACGGTTTCGATACATGCAGAGAAATGCATACAAAGAAAATTAGACAAAAATTCACAAACTCAATCATGATCTCATAGACGAGAGTTTGTTGGTTCAGAATTCCTCAAGCAGGCTCGAATAGTCAGCTTTACGAAGTGCAACTATTATCTAAGGCAGATCTTTATTTCGACATGGCCATACAGACTGTGACTACGGGCTATCGAGATAGGAACACTGACACGAATCCTTTCTTTCGCCTCTAGTGTAGTTGTAGAGAAAACAGCAGAAGTTTCACTACCGACCTGCTGTTCTGTTCACTCAGTTTGCTTTCTTCCAAACGGGATATGAGAATACACGTGACGATAATTCGGCTGGACAACAATACTCTTGTCATATTATAGCACTCAGGCTTCTGGAGTGCGTAAATCTTCATGGAAGAAATTTGTTCAAAAATTCAAGCAGAAGAAATGAACGTAGCATTGCCAGAGATAATTCTCAGTATGTAAGATTTGAAATTTTTGCCAAAGGATTTATTCAAATTTCCCAACACATGGCTCTATGATCAAGTAATAGAAAAGAAGAAGTTATAGATAATTTGGCTAACTTGCTTGGCACGGAAGCAAATAGTGGGCGATCAAGTTAAGTTAGAAAAATCAAGAAGCTTAACACTAAGAGGAAACTTACAGAGAAAATAGTACCCAAATGATAAATATGAAGAAAGTCTTTCAATTACTGCCATTTAAAAGGTCACTGGATCAAAAAATTGCAGAATATCTACTTGACTAAAAGACCAGAAAAGAAAAATAAAGCCAGCAAATAGAAAATTTTATTTTGTAAAGAATAAAGAAAATGTCGAAAAACAGGAGACATGAAAGGAGATTTATGTTAAGCGGTAGCATGACAAGTTTTTTATTTCGAAGAAAACTAATGATATTTTTTATTTTGATAATGGCGCTACAAAACATATAACAAATGTTGAAAATTATTTAAAACTTTAATGAATTTGAGCATCAGTCCAAGGTAAAATCCAGCAAACTATGGTTCAGGAAGCAAATTGTGTTAGATATGAGAAATAACAATTGAAGTTAGAATCATTGTAGATTGGAAAAAATATTCAAATTATTTTTGATATGATGTTTGTTGTTCCTGGATATTAAGAACCAAATTTATTCTTCAGTCATTGGCAGCTCCATGATAAGCACCAAATAGTGAATTTATTATCTGAACCAAGTGTATGTAGTTTATGGTAGACAAAAAGGCCTATTTTAATGGCTATCGTAAACTAAAGAAGGGCTATTCAAAGTTGCAATGAAAGCTAAAAATCTCCCCATTTACCAGAAATAAATGCACTTGAAGAAAAGGATATTACAGTTATAGTCATCGAAAGAATGGGAACATCAGAGAGAAGGACAGGATATGAAATTCTGATCATTCGATAAATGAATAGTTGCAATTCTAACCCGTTGTTAAGAGAGATAGTACAGGATGCATAAATGGAAAAAGATGCATCGTCAGAATTTGAAAAAGACAAAATAAGTACTAAACAAGGAGAAAATTGCTATTTGCAGATGTTTGTGGACCATTTCAAGTGTTATCAAACTTCCAGGTTAGTAAAATAATTTGTATGTTAAAAAAATATGGTTCGGTCAGAAGAACTAGGTTTGAATATTTTAGTAAAGAAAAAAAATCAGTTTTATTAAGCACCCGAAAGGACTTACTTGAAGAAGCAAAAGTACAAGGACATCCAATCAGAGAATTTTAAAATCGGAATTTTTATAAAATAATTATATTTAAAATTTGTTACATAAATATTTCGGGCTGACGACAAGATTACATCCGTAAGAACCAATTCACTTCGCAGCAGTAAAACAATCAAAAACTGCTAGTTGAAGCGGCCAGATCACTTCATAGTATTCAAAAGAGTAGAATTTCCACAGAAGGTTGGGCAGAGTTACATGTAACTAGCCACAGAGCATATATGAATAAACGTAGAACTTGAGGAAAATCTACTGTTGATTGGGGAACAACGCCTTTTGAAATCTGGTCCATTGATAGAAAGCCAGAGAATCAAGCAACTAGTGTAATCGGAACAGCTAGTGCAGTGGGTGGATTCCCAGTATCAGAAAAGAAGAAAAGATAAACCCCAAATCAATAATCAGGTGTGTTAATTGTTTATGATGGTATATAAGAGGTTACATAATCCGATTGATCCATAGCAAATAATTTTGAATGCATTCCATGCTAACTTAAGGGGTCCTCTCTATCAAAATCAATATCAGATAGATAGAATCAGAAAAAGAAAATAAAAAGAAAGAATCAAATTAGAGAAAAAATACAGAAATCTGATGACAGTACATCTATAATTAAGATAAACTCATCACATACAGAAAACAGAATCTGATGGCAGAAATAGAATCTGATTTACAGACACATCGGCATTGTTCGACTTTAGTTTTCCGTTATTGTCCAGAAGAAGAAGAAGAACAAGATAGAATAGTAAGTACAAAACAATTAGAGACAGATCAGTAAGTTAAAAAGCCATCAAGGTTGAGACTACAGTACTTTATCTATTATTAGAAGATATGGAAGAACTTGAAATTATAAAGAAGCTATGCAGAGTAAGCATAAGAAAAAATGGGTTAATTCAATGAAAAATGAAAATGAAATCATTGAAAGAAAATCAAACCTGGAAACTAGTTGAATTACCACCAGGAAGAAAACCAATTGAAAACAAATGGATTTATAAAATTAAAATGAATCCAGATGGTACAGTTGACAAATATAAAGCAAGGTTAGTTGCAAAAGGGGGGTATAGTCAGCATAAAAGAATTGACTATGAGCAAACATTTCAGTCCCTTGAGTAGAAAAAAATAAAAGTACTGTAAGACTGTAATAAGTGTAGCGAACTAAAGAGGAAAATATGTCCCTTAATGAACAAATTTGATGAGTTTCAACAGCATGTTCTTTATGGAAATTTTCAGAAGAAATATATTATGAAACAACCCAAAGGTTTTGAAGATGACAGACAAAGTATGCAAATTAAAACGCAGTTTGTATGGCTAAGCAAGCACCAAGATGCTGGAATGAAAGACTTGGAAACTTCTCTTTCGAAAACTTAATTGGTAAAAGTACAGCTGATCCTTGTCTTTACATAAGAAATCAGAAATGGACATAAAATCATACTTTCATTATATGTTGATGATGGACTAGTTGCATCAACAAGTCAAGCAGAATTGCAAGAAATTTTAGAAGAAATTAAAAAAAGGAATTCAAAAAATAACATATAAAAATTTGCAACATAATTTTTAGGAATTGAAATTGAATCAAGAAATGATGGTTTCAAAGATCTTAGATGTATATATATATACTAAAAGAAATACTAAAGGAATTGGTATGGAAAATTGCAATGCAGGTCAACACCCATTTAAAAGGATAATGTACCACATGACATTTTTGAAGCCAGGTGAGAGTTTCTCTTACAGATCCACGCAGGATGGAGCTCTCTATATCTTTGACAACGAGCAACAAAGACCAGATATTGCATTGCTGTTAATTATCTTGCCAGAAGTGTAGAAAATCCATCAATAGAACAATTTACAAAAGTTAAAAAGGAGTTGTTAGGGTTGATGAAGTACATTACCATTCGGTATTATTTATTAATGTGATTCTGAACAAGACCATCTGGAAGGGTACAGTGATGCAGATCATGCTAGGGATTTGAGAAAAGGGCATTCAGCAACTGAAATTGTTGGTTTATATGCTGGAGGAGCAATTTTATGGAGTAGTCAAAAGCAAAGTTCAGTTGCTATTTTCAACAACAGAAGCTGAAATGGCAGCAAGTGAAGCAACAAAGGAAATTGCGTGGCTTCATCAACTATTGGAAAAAATTACAGAAGTCTTCAAGAAACCTACTCTTTGGATTGACAATGAAGCAGCTATTAAACTCAGTAAGAATCCAGAATTTCACAAAAGGACCAAGCATATAAAAGTACGCCATTTCTTCATTAGAGAAAAAGTTCAAAATGATGAAATAGAAGTACTCAAGATTAGCAGTGAGAATCAACTTGCAGATGGACTCACAAAGCCTCTACATCAACCAAGATTAATGAGCTTGAACAGAAAAATTGGAATGGATTAACCAACTTTGAAGAATAAACAGTAAGGGAGTGTTGAAAAATTATATTTTATGTATTTTGAATATTTTTTTTGGCTACTTTGCCAGTAGAAAGAATTCTGGCAACATGGCCGTATTTTAATAATGCATCATAGTCTTGTTTATTATTGTTTATAGTTCAAGCGTGATTCGTGATATAACACACGCTCATGTTTTATAGGGTTAAGTTTCTAGTAAAATATCCAATTTATTCTAGTGTTTCATTATTCTTATGTAGTTGTACCAGTAAAATATCTACTTTCAACATATATAATATATATATATATATAAATATATATATTTATATATATAATTATTATATATAAAGATAGCTATATAAATCTATATTCTATAAAGACATTATCGTAAATATTACATATATAGACTTTTATCTTATATTTCAACTAATAAAAATAAAATCTTTTTAACTCTTACAAATTGAAATGTGTCTGAAAAGTTTCCACATTATGATTACAAGGAGACATGCTTATACATGGGAAAGGAAAATTTTTTAAAAAAAAAAAGGAAAATTTCTTATTGTCCATTATTTCCAAACCAGTTATGGTCTGAGTTCTCATCATTGTCAATTATACTCGACTTGAAACCAGTTTTGATTTTAAGTTTTGCAAGTGCCTTGTACTGTTTTACTTTGTTTTATGATAAGGAATTTTTGTTTTAATTTTGTTTTAAGGAATCTCTCTTTAGCTTGTTATTTTACCGACTGTGATATATATATATGTGCTACTTGAATTTTCTTTAGATAATGAATTATTAAAAGAACTCTCGTTTAATGCTTTTTGAGCCTTTTTCACTTTCAGTTGTGGGAGGATTCACGAATTCATCTTGCCTTAAAAGTCCTCACAAGCACTTACTGCTGAAGAAGAAACTCCTGACACTTTGTTTAAAGGTAGAGAAAAAGGAGAATTTTCTACTCTACTTTTCTATTTTTGCCGAAGTAACTTCTCTTCACTGACCATATAATAAATATTAAACGGCTTAGGAATTATAATTGGTACCTTCTTTTAGATGAAAGGTTTTTTTTAAGCATATGTTTAAGCCTTGTAATTTTAGTTTCCCATGACTTTGTATTAGCTTATTAACTTTGTTTTTTTCCCGTGCTGTTTTGCTTGTGTGTTAGATAACCTCTTTTTCAATTTAATATTGATGCCTTCTTATCGATGTTTTAATGGTTTAATCTTATTAGTCATATTTCTACCATTGTCAGCAGGACTTGAAGTTTTAGTAACCGTTTCGTTTATTGGGCTTTGTTCGCGGGATTCATCAATTTCATTTCTGAGAATTCCAAGTTTGGTGCTATGAATTTGGATATAGTAAAAGTTCCCCGTCTACGCTATAATTTGGAGATTTTGATACACTTTTCTTTGTTGGAGTATCATCTATTTCAAAATCAGAATCGGAGTCACCATCAATTGGTCTAATAATTCTATGATATTTCCAATACATTCAAATTGTTCTTGGGTTGCGAATTTGAAGAACGTCCATTGCATTTTCTTTTTTTTGAGGGAGGGGGGTTATTTTCATCTGAAGTCGTTTTATTTTTGGCAGTTTTAGTATGAATTTTTTTTTTTATTTACTCTCAACAGTTTTGGTCATTTGGTCATGAACTGAACTGAAGAGGGATCTTTTATCTTGGGAATTTTAAAGTTCTTCAATCTTTTTGATGCTCTGGAATCAACATTCACAACACAAGAACTTGAATAATTTTCTCTGAACAGGGGTTCATCATTCTTTGGTTCTTCAATGCATTTTTCATCATTAGAACTAATCTGAATTGCTAAAACTGATTCCTCAATGCATGTTTCATTATCAGTACTCTTCTGAGGTACTGAAAAACTGGGTGGATGTGACTCAGGTTCAGGATTTAACCCTGGATTATAAAATGGATTTCCAGTCCCGACAGGACTTAATGGGATATCAAATCTTTCTCTATCAAAATTCTGAACATAATGTCTTTACTTTTACAGTTAATCGACTGCCATACCATACCACAATATCTTCGATCTTTTACAAAAATCTATAAAAACCCCTTTCACGTGACAGGGGTAAGTAAATCAATGGTTTAATTGCGAGTTCTTTCATAAATAATAATACATAACTTTAACTCATAAAATCATAGTAAATAAATAATTTCGCCTTATTATCGTTTTAGGTTTTTATTGTTGACTCAAATTTTTATTTCCTGTTGGAAAATTATTATTTTGCAGCCAATTTTATTTTGGACCTCATTTTCGATTTTGACTTAACCATTTTTGACTTTGCCTCAACTTGCCAAAGTGGCTTGATTTTCTTGAATGTACATCATTCATTCTTACCAGATAAGTTTTATCCATTTTTATATGGTCTTTATTGGTATATTGAAATATACCAATATTAAACTATTTGTGTATTTATGTTATTAAATGATTAGCTAATTCTTAAAAACGTTTAGCTATATCACCTAACTTCTTGTTCATTCTTATGACTAAGTATTCTGAACAAAACTTAGTCATGTTTTTTTCCATCCCAAGTTCCACTGTATTAATGTCTTGGATATAGACATTTTTCGTTCAGTTTTCGTGTATAAAAGCTTCAAATTATAATAAATTAGTCTTTCTTTCAATTTTCTTATTTCATACCCTTCTCATATTTACCCGCTGTACCTTTCCATACCACATATTTACGATCCCCATCATTAAAGTACAGAAGCGCAACTTGCCAGCGGATTCAGAGTTCCGCGACATCTACCCCGACCGTGGGTTTAAAAATACTTAGGAGACACGTGGTTATCCTCAGCCTCTCTGACGGTGTTTATCGAGTTCGCACTGGGGATTGTCAACTACAGATATAGTTTCGACAATTACTTTATTTTGATAGGATATTTCTATATTTCCGGTTTTAAAATTTTCTTGTACTATTCTACGTACTTTCGTTATCACTATACCAGCGACGGGATGTAAAAATATTTTTACACTCCGTAACACAGGTATAGTTTACTATGATACATTTCCAGCAATAGTTACTCAAAATTCGAAAATTGTAAACATTTACATGCTTAATTATACACGGTCTTCTTCCTAGTTGTACCGACTCCAGTCACGTATATAATTTTTTTTTAACAATATTTACTCAGAGACCTCTGAATTGAATTAGCTAAGAATTAACTAATACATGCCGTATAAATGCAAAGGAACTGCATATGCTTTTTTTCCTACCCATGTCTTTGACAAAGAAGCCCTCAAGAATGGAAATGACAAAACAATACTTAATCATAAAATATATCTGAAAATTGGCTATGTTGGTACTTTGAAGTAATCAAAAGAAAGACATTATGTTCAGAATTTTGATAGAGAAAGATTTGATATCCCATTAAGTCCTGTCGGGACTGGAAATCCATTTTATAATCCAGGGTTAAATCCTGAACCTGAGTCACATCCACCCAGTTTTTCAGTACCTCAGAAGAGTACTGATAATGAAAAATGCATCGCATTGAGAATCAGGTTTAGCAATTCAATTTAATTCTGATATTGAAGGAACTACCAAACGAATGCATCTGGAAAAAAAAACTCTTTATGCTAAAAGGAATTAGACGAAATAATGAAAATCGATATGTGTGGGTAGGCAGAGTCAAGAAA